>BQNB010011989.1:6373-77292 GCA_026074375.1 Tanacetum coccineum
ACATGTCTTGTATCGGTTACTTTGAGTCGTCATTCGCCATGATAGAACCATTTAGTCACCAACAAAAACATTTTGTTATGTAAAAATCCACCTAATGTGTTCTAGAAAAACCATTTTGTGAACACACAAAGGTTTTATATTTTGAAGAGACCGAGTATAGACGATACTCAATCTGGTCGGTTACATTAACCTCTGATTCCGTTGAGGATCAAATGATTACAGTATGAATACCTGCACCTGTGATCAGATAGATTTCATTAAAAGAACCCTTCTTGACAGTTTTCCTTCCCCGGCACGTGACAAGCTAGTTCCTCTAATACCTAAAGTATCAGAATTTCCTTAATGTTCGTCCCGTTCACTAGACTAGATTTTCGATAGACTAACACACTATAGTATTTCATACTCATAGAATGGTAAAAGAGTGATCAGTACAGTTACTATCGTGCTGACTATACCGTATAATTCCTTTTCAGCCGTTTTACTTTCTTAATACAATAAGTATCGTAGAAGGCCTGTGGCAAAAATGAGTTTGAAAAACATTCGATGTGCTTAATAAAATTTGTTTGGGGGCACAAAGAAAGTTTAATCAGAATGCTCTGATGAATGTTTTGAAATTTATCCCGAAAGATATGAAGTGCTTGGGAAATCAAAACTTGTAACGAGTACTTGTAAAGGAAAATAACCACTTCACTAGTGCGCGCATCCGAAGACCCAGGCAAGACATCATAAATCATCACGAATACCCTGGTGGAACAACATCTCTTTCCTTCCTCAGCATTCCATAAGATCACTTTCACGAACAGAAACAAAAGATTCTTTCATTTATCAAGATACGTGTGTATAACACAAACTTTTGGTACCTTGACATTTTTGATCATATTAACACTTATGCTCCCCCTACACATGTGCGTCGATAATCGAAAGATGTTTAGCACATGCATGGATAGGACTTAGCATTTTAGAATCAATCGAATCATTAATTATCCGTTTTACATGTTTAAGTCACATTTTCTCCCCCGATCAAAAGTATGACACTTGTGAAAGGTTTTGATCTAGAATGGACTTAAAATGTATCAATCTCCCCCTCAAAGTATGAGGTGAGGTGAAATAGCACAAATATCAAGTGAGTAATTGAAACAAGACCTTTAGAATACCTAGACAGGAATGATACTGCAATCTGTCTTGAGCTTGTAGGCGGTTGGTCGTGTCAATCTTTTTAGCAATAGAATCAGCAACAGTACGTCCGTTTGACCTGCAACAACTGTTAGTATACCTGATTCTCCCCCTCAAACAATGACCCGTGTCAATGTTTGATTTGGTTAACCCGAACATGTTTGATAAAACAAGTTGTTTTAAAAGAAAAAATGGTTCGGGGCTTAGACAACTTCTTGTCTGTAAAGAAATAATGCACTGAAACGTACACTAAATCTCTGGGTTAAGACCGGGTTACAGTCTGAAATAACTGCAAGCCATTTATCTAAATTTTTTTTTTTTTTTTTTGTTTTTTTTTTGTTTTTTTTTGTTATACAATATACATGATACAATTGTGAAACACTTGGTTACTCGGAGACAGACTCATCCTGTAGTTCCTTCAGAGTCTCTGGTGACATTTGTTTAACTCCAAGCAGTGGGAGTAGTGTGGCGAAGCGCTCTCTCGGTAATGCCTTCGTAAAAATGTCAGCCAGTTGGTATTTTGTCTCCACGAAATATAACTCAACAACTTTCCTTTCAACCTGCTCTTTGATGAAGTGGTGACGGATATCAATGTGCTTGGAGCGCGAGTGTTGAACACTATTACAGCATAGAGCAATAGCACTTTGATTGTCACAATACATCGGAATTTTGTTGAACGCAAATCCATAGTCTCGTAGTTGAGATCGCATCCAGAGGATTTGAGCACAGCATCCTGATAGGGCGATGTATTCAGCTTCCGTAGTGGAGATGGCAGTACTTTTCTGCTTTTTGGATGACCAGCTAACAAGCCGATGTCCAAGAAATTGAGCTGAACCAGAAGTACTTCTCCGTGTGTCATGACATCCTGCATAGTCAGCATCTGCAAAAGCTTTTAGTTCAAAGCCGGAGTCCTTCGGATACCACAGACCCATGTGAATGGTTCCTTTTAGGTATCGAAAGATCCGCTTTATAGCAGTAAGGTGCATTTCAGTAGGCTTAGCCTGGTATCGTGCACACATACAAACAGCAAATACTATGTCAGGTCTAGATGCACTAAGATACATAAGGGAGCCAACCATACCACGAAATCGTGTAGGATCAATTAGCTTTCCTCCCTTATCTTCATCAAGGTTGGGACGCTCCGCCATTGGAGTGTCAATGGGTGTGCATGAGTCAAAACCAAACTTTTTCAAGATTTCCTGAGCATATTTGGATTGGTTGATAAAGATGCCTCTGGGATTTTGAGAAACTTGTAATCCTAAAAAGAATGACATTTGTCCCATCATCGACATCTTGAAAGTTGAGTTCATCTCAAATGCAAATAATTTGCATGCTTTGGGATTGGTAGAGGCAAAGATGATATCATCTACATATATTTGTACCAGTAGAAGATGTTTGCCTGTTTTTCTCGTGAAGAGTGTAGGATCGACCACGCCTTTTGTAAATCCTGACTTGATTAGAAACGCTGATAGCTTGTCATACCATGCACGTGGAGCTTGTTTGAGTCCATAGAGAGCTTTCTTGAGTCGGTACACATGCGATGGATGCTCTGGATCTACAAATCCTTCTGGTTGACTAACATAGACAACTTCATTCAGTTCGCCGTTGAGGAAGGCGGTTTTCACGTCCATCTGGAAGATGACCATGTTCATACTACCATGTTCATTACTTGCTGCTGAGCAATGAATAAGTCTGATCGCTTCTAATCTAGCAATCGAGCAAAAGATACTTCACAGTCAATAACCAGCATCCCTACGATAACCTTTCGCCAACTAACCGAGCTTGATCTTCAAGGACGTCTCCATATTCATCCAACATAATATGAAAATCCTTTTAGCGTGGATGATAAGAAATATTATCTGGACAGGGTACAAGTATCCATACATCTAACGCTCAAAACTCATGAATTCTTCCTACATATCCTCAACAGCCCGAGTGCTCCTAAGGCATTCTTGTAAGACTTTGGTTCAACATGAGATAAGAATTCATTGAAGAAACACCAACATCGCGTCGGTGTCTAGCGGTTTCCTGGTAGAGACATATCGATCTGATATCCCACAAATAATGTTTTCAAGTGGATGTGCTTGATCCACTTTTGTCACATGAAGGTAATTGGTTTTGGAAGTAACAATCTATATTGACAGAGTTTGGAATGAAGATGCTTCTAAGCGGTTGGCAGGAGCAATTATAGGTATCAAACACATAACTGTCAACAAGATCGACAAAAAGTGGATTTCATCATTAGAAATCACTAGTGTCTGGTAGAGGAATTTGATGAGGCAATTAGCTTTTCAGTAACTGCAGGAGCGCCTTCTGAGATAACTGTTGTGGAAGGTGAACCTATGGCATTCTCGGGTGCCTGGGCAGCAAGAACATTAACCGGAGTTATCAGAACAACCGGAGGTATCGGAATAACCTCATCATCATCAAACCATTGAACAAAATACATCTACCTGTTACTTTGTAGGATGACACTAGGTGTGTTCTGGGTCTTTTTACTAGTGCAAAACTCTGCGTCCCTGACGTAAAGCAGTAAGTTCGAGTTCCAGTAACTGTTTTGGCATAGAAGTCATATTGTTGAGGAGGCGAGCTGACTGATTGAACAGACGTCAACCCTTCGTAAGTTTCATCGAAAGGCAACAGAACGTTTCCTGAATCTGCGACGTTCTTATTGTTGTAGATTTCGTACACGTACGCTTACTGAGGTGCATAGCCAACAAATATACCTATATCAGCTTTCGCCTTGAGTTTTACCAACGTCGATCGTATCATTGGTAGGCATACTACAGAGAACCAAACACAATCGGAAGTATTGTAGATAGGTTTCTTTCCCTTCAGCAGTTCATAATGTTTTGTTTTTTCCTGAGCGTGTGTCAAGAGCTCGATTGAGTGTATAACCCCGCAGATGGCATACACTTACACCCATAGAACAGTGAGCTTGCGAAATGATGAGCATAGTACGAGCAGCTTCCATAAGAGTTCGTTTTCCGTTCTTCGAACAACGCCGTTCTGTATGGTGGAGACCAGAGTAATCACTCTTTATTATGAGAAATACCAACACTCTCAAACCATCCGTGCAGTGTCTTATTCACAAAATCCGTTCCATTATCTGTTCTGACGAAGCAACAGTTACAATTTAGGTCTTGTGAGTCCTTCACAATAAACTTCTCAAATCATGTAAGGAGTTTCATCCTTTGTCGTAGAAATCTTACCCATTACCAAATTCTGGTGGTAATCATACCACTATCACCAAACATACTTCTTCCGTTTGATACATTCTTTCTCATTGGCTCCGCAGAGGTCCAATGTAAGTATTGAGAACTTCATATTGGTGTTTTCCGCTTTAGTGATGTTATGCTTTCTTACTTTTTTACCTAGCTGACAAGATGGACAACAAATGGTCTTTGTTATATTTCATCATGGGTAACCCGCTGACTAGATTTTTTTTTCCGATCCAATTCGTTTTAAATGACCCGAAATCAGATATTTAACACGACGATGCCATAACCATGACTTTCGTGAAGACTTTTGTAAGCACAGCAAACTGGTGAAGTTGACAACATATCATTCCAGTTAGATGGCGAACAGGTCTTTGGTTGTCCGTGATCCTATGAGTAGATCTACCCATAGTCGTAAGTTGCGATGTGACATGAATGCTGCCTGAATGCAACTTCTAAACCTCCATCACAAAACTGTCCTACTGAGAATAGGTTTGAGACTTGAGTCCTTCACCATAATAGACATCGAGAGATTATATGTGTCACCCAGTTTATAAATCACCATACCAAGATAGCTAGCATATTCATCGTGCCAAATTCTCAACTGTACAATTGAACTTATTCTACAAAGTTATAAGACTTCACATCACCCGGTCATATGTCTTGAGCACCAGAATCCAGATACCATAGAACACATTCGTGTACTACCTGCGGTAACACAAAACATTTTATGTGATAGATGCCCTAAAGGGTTACCTGTTAGTTAACGATCAAAAATCCCAGAGAATCCCATTGGAAACCTGCCTTCGATAACTAAGTTTATGATCAGAAACCTATAGACCATAGTTTATTTTGGTGCTAGAACTAGCAACTCGGGGTAGTTCTATTGGCTTGATCAGTAGATTCCCATGAACCTTGTTAAAGGATGCTTCTCAAATAATGAGAAATGGCCTTCCAGTGGCATCCACTGAGTCTTGCTATTAGCAACAGGTTTGCAAATGGGGGTATTTTGCAGACTTCCTTAATGGGTTCCATTCTTTCATGGTGTATGTGCGTTTAAAACGGCGTTAGTCTGGTGGGGTTTTAACATTCACATAACATCACACTAAACCAAACAATCATATGATTTGCAAAAACCAAAGATTTGTTCCATGCACCACTAACATTGTTCAAATTTGAAACATAAACAGAAGATTAACAAGCACAAAAGAATCACACTATTCTTATTATTCAAAGTCCTATGGTGAACTTCTACTCTTCTCAGCATTTCTGCACTCTTCACCGCAAAAGAACTATGATTCCGAGGCTCTCTAGGCCCACCGTTTTGCGGCTCCAGAAAGTGGGTTTTTACTCCTTGTTAGGACATAGGCACACACACTTATCGTTTTGCTTAATAGAATGCACTACTACTTGGATTTTTTGAGTTGGTTTGAGATGAAGTCTGGGGTTCACTGAAAGTGACTAGCTTCTTTCATAGGTACCACAGGGTTTGGTTTGACCCATGTTAGCACTATAGGATTAGTAAAATACTTAGAACCTAAGTTGTACATTCCAGAGCAAGCACTAAGGTGTCTCATAGGTTGCAGGTCACTACATGTTGAACCCAGTCACATGGGCTATCATCTTGGATGAATCTCAGCATGAAGCACTAAGCATTTTCAGTGGTATGCAGTACGAGAGTGAGTATTCGCCTTTGACAGTTCATCTACCGTCTTGTTTCAGACTCACATTTTCTACCTGTAAGGCCATCTATCTGAATCCTAAGGGAGTCAACGTAGTCTTTCAACTGAATTCTGTCAGTTTCAACGCATTTTTAGTCACAACGCCTTATATGGAACCTACATTCAACACCTTCATGAAGTTGATCTGCGCATCAAAATTCCTGATATGTCCCTTTCCCTTTAAGCAGTTGTCTTAACTTTTTAATTTCAAAAAATTGGCATTGGAGGCACTACAGTGTCCTATGCACTGTTTATAGTTCTGAAATTAAAGTTGTAAACTAACATACATTTAATATTATTCTTATTCTTTTCGAGAAATCAAAACTTTCCTCATATTTCAGAAATAGCTTTTTCTGTTTGAAATCTCAGCTTCAAGATCAAGAACTTTAGTGTGTTCCCTATCCGCATGCAATCTAAGTCTCGCAAAAGGCAATTCGAACAAGGGCACACACAATATCTGAATGAAAGCACAATAGAGCAGATTTCGTTTTCTAAACACCAGCAAAAAAGCATTCATTTATGATTAAAAGTTTTTTCTTCTCTAAGTCGGTTCTTGTTATCAAGTAACACATTGTTTCATATTCCCGCCTCCAGTTCATCAAAAAATCTTTCAAATTCTTTTATCTCTTGTGAAAAATTGTATCATTAGCAGCTTGGATATGTTTATTGCAATGGTCGTAAAATTTGGTACCAAGTTGTGTTCAATCAAACTTTTTTGCATAATCAAAACACATATCTGAAACAAGTCTGGTCTTTGTGTTGTACTTTCTTGTTATGATACCTTCGAATTGAGGGAAAACAGCATTAACGTTTCGAAAGACTGTCAGTAACAGACATGAGTGTCGACTTTTAAACAACAAAAGGATAGCATGCGAGCTGATTTACTAGCTTGACTAGCAATTCGTTGTTTCAGAAAGCCAATCCGCCTGATCTCCAATAGTTCCCTTCTGATGAACTAACAAAAGGCATTTAGCGTTGTCATAGAAACCTTTTCTTTTTTGGTCGAACCTGGCCCTTATTTTTCGTTCATCTATTTCATGCTTAACAACTTGTTGAACAAGACCCCTTCACTATCCCATATACTCCAGGGTGTGGATAGGATGCAAAAGGTATCAGCAACATACAAGACGGTTTATCACGCTTGGCCATATAACCTAACCTGGGATTAACGGTGCCAATGATGTTCCTTAGTGCAAGTCATTGGTTGCCTTTTTTAGTTTTCTTTGAAAGCATGGAAAGAGTTTGGTGTTGGCCATGTTAAAATCTTTGCACAACATATCTCTTGCAACTTTGTTAGCATTTATTAAACAAACTATTTCTTCTAGATAACTCTCTGCTAGAATCCTTATTTCTCAGATAAAAATCTTTTCTTTTTTCAGATTGTAAAAATCAATTGGATTTTTCTTTTCCTTAAAGAGTGGAATTAAGCAAATCATTTTCTGCAACCAGTTACAGCGTTACGTGTTACGCTGAATCACTAGGGCATGTTCTTTTGACTAACTTTGTTTTTCAAGATCAAGTTTGGATTTGTGTCTTTTTACTCCCATAAGCTCTTAACACACTTAATCATACGTGCTCTTTTTAATTTAGCTAAGTCAACCAATGTCTTTAGAAAAAGTCTTACTAATATGTAAGTAAGATTTTTGGTTTCAAATTTATAAGTTGCTTTTCTAAAATGAAATTTTTCCATTCATCAAAAAGATAATTATAAAAAGAATGCCAATGAAGCATTTCTAATGCAAAAGCATTATTTTTCGTGCCAATGAAGCATTCGAAAAAATAGAATAACAAAAGCTATATGTAGTTTTTAATCGTTGGCGTATCCATGTTGAGAGAAAGACTCGGATGGGGTCGCAACTAAGGATTAAAACTATGTACGTAGGATCAAGGTTCGTAGGCATTCATCACTAGGGAGCGCGGCCTAGGTGATGATTGCAACTAAGGGACTTTGGATTCTAGGCTTTGTAGGAAAAGGTGTTGTCGCGATAACCCACAAACGTTAGCAGCGGAGTGGGGGTTCGAACTAAGAACACCGGTTGTTGTTGCGATATCCTATTTGGGAGAAAGGCCTAAGTAGGGGTTCGAACTAAGAACAACATTCCTATTGCAAAAAGAAAATAATTATAGTACATGGAAAATAAAAAGAATGGTTAAAAATTTCATTTTCTCAAATCAATTTATAAGTTTTGTTTCCGAATCTCTTTTAGCTTTGAGTCGAGGTTTATCTATGTTTGTTATTTAACATTTGAGCTCACAAGGCTTATTTGTAAAGCCGTAGATGAAATTTATATGAAGATAAAATTGATCTATGGTTGAGTAAAAAAGTGCAACATCTTAATTCATTAATTTTATTCCCGGCCGAGTGAAAAAGTTCACAAGTTATAAGTACTAAGAGTTAATTCATTTGGGCTTATATTGACAATGATCTTTGGTTAATAGCTTTGTTTTAGTCTAGTGAAAAGTCAAGGATGACGAATTTTCCTCTTTTGTGCTTATTAATCGGGAGTAAGCCTATTTCGATGAACACTAAGAAAGTTGCATAACTTGACATTGATTGCCCCATTAACGTGTTTCCAAGGGATTAAATGATGAGAAAAGTGAAAGTTGTTTTAAAAGGTAATTCATAAAAGGTTCTAAACAAGGGCATTTTGGGAACTTCTTAGTTTACAAAGTGTACACTTCATAACATTGCGTGAGGACACGGCAATCCTTTAGTTTGGGGAATTTTGATATTTGCTTAATTGTATACTAATTTACCCGGGATTTTGCCAAATAAAAGCCAATTAAATGCCAAAAGAATAGAAAATGTGTGCTTTTGTGTCCAATTGTGCAGGAAAGGATTGAAAAGACAAAAAGAAGCAAAAACGATCAAAAACCGACAAGAAACGGGAAAAAGACAAAGAGTCAAGAGCAAGAGTGAGAATTCAGCCAGAGATCACAGCCGGATCAGCCCGACACAGTCAAAGACAGAAATAAAGAAAGTCAAAGAGTCAAATTACAAGTCAAGGGGCCAAAGTTATCAAGTGTTCAAAGATTAAGGGCTTACTTTGAAGATAGAAGTTTCAAGGGCCAAATTTGCCAAGAGTTGAAAATGCTTTATAAAGAAGAAAAGAAAAGAAAACAACAACAAGGACTGAATTTGCAATTTCAGAAACTCCTTTATAACTACAAATGGGCGGCAAGAAGACAAGGACCACTAGTGTCAATATCCCAAACATTCAAATAATAAGCCCGGCTTATTCGCAACAACCTAACAAACCTTAACAGCATTCCGCAATTGTTCCACACACCCCAAATCCTTTTTCACAACCCCGACTCCTTTTCTCTTATCAAATGTTATCCTACACTCTCCCCAATCAACACCAACAGTGGCATCCATGATTGGAATCGAACACCTCAACTCTTATGAATCCACCGCACCACAATCGACTTCAAAATGATCACGCGATGAGAATTTGATGGACGATTCTAGATAAACCTTCCCTCTCTCACTACTCCATCTATAATAGAAGGATAGGCTTCATTTTTTGTTGTAAATTTTTGTTTTAAACTTTTGTCTGTAATTCCCGTTTTCTCAAAGCCATTCTCTTTTTACTTCAAGCAATTAACGCTTTTAAGCTCTTGTATTATTTTATTTTCAACTTGTACTTTAACAATTTTTAGTAATCTCATTTCATTTTACAAGTTATTTGTGTTCTTTGATTTGCATTTCAAGTCGAAATTAGCAATTAGTCTTAATAAGCTCATTTGAGCTTATTATTCTCATAAGCTCAATTTTAATCAATTTTGTTGTTTAAGCTTTCATTTATCATTTATACCTATGTACATCTAATCTGATCAACTTGAGTTAATTGAGTTCATTTTTGAGGCTTAAAGGCGAAATAAGCTAAAATTCAGTTATTGTGACTCTTTGTTTAGGGCAAGGTGCCTATTTAGGAACATTCACATTCTACTCTTGGATAGATTTGCAATGTGAAGATTCTACAAAATCCAGGTTTAACATGCTACATTTCCTTTTAACCATTTCATGCTTATTGCAAATGCTTATTTCCTTTTGAATTTTCATGATTAATCCAGTATTCAGTTTTTAGCTTAATGAGTTTATAGATGTATTGGATTAATGTTGATTTAGGTCTTAATCAATTTTAGGTTCCTTTTTCTAAAATTCTGTCATAGTGCTTAGTAGATAAGCTCATAGAGGAAACCTAGCTTATTATTACTAATAAGTAGGGCAGTCTACAGTTTTAATAGTTGTCTATTGTCAATTTATCTCGAAGTAGTTTAGGTTTAATCTGTTTTAGTGTTTAAAAGATTTTAAGTGCCAAATTGTTTTTGACAGGTTATAAAGGTGTGTTTGGATTTAGTCTGAATTTGACTCAAAAAGTCAAAGGCATTTTGTTAAACCTTTACATTCAGCTGAGTTTAGTCCTTTAATAAAGAATTACAAAGGTTTTGAGAGTTATATTGTTAAATTGCAAGAATTAGAGCTTAAATAGTTTTGTTTGCACCAGGGGGCACATTTTCAAATTGTGTAAGTAACTAGAGTCTTAAAGTTTAAAAGCATCTTAGAGTTAGAGGTTGTTTAGAGCTCCCTAGGATCATAATAGATTTAAAATTCTTTCCTACATCTTTGAGCATTGCACACTGCACCAGCAGCCAAATACATCAGCAAGCACACTTCATTTTAGCAATATTTTTACCAATTTTCACTTTGAATTTTTCTCATTTCCTTGTAGAGTTTTATAAAACCTTTTACCTAAGTAGAACTCACTCTACTAGAGTAGCTTATTTTCTAATTCTCAGCCCCTAAGGTCAAAAAAATAAGCATTTAGCTTAAGTAAAATAACTTTCAAAAAAAGTTGTCATTAAACTTTGCACTCTTTCATCTTAGTTTTCTTTCTAAATTTGTTAAGAACAGGTTAATCTTAGTTTAGAATCTTTCAGCACACATCTTAAGCATCAATAAGTCTCTTTTGTTTATCTGTTATAATAATTAAGCTCTAAAATAAGCTAAAAAGCCAAAAAGCTTGTCAAACTTTACGTTTGTGACAGCAGATCATTTGCTTATTTTTCTAGCTTATTCTTTGGTCTAAAGTTGAAGTTGACTTTATTAAAGTTGTTTAGAATAAGCTGGTTGCCAACTTTGTAGTTTTGAGTTTTGGCTGAAAATCATTTTTTAAATAAGCTAAATAAGCCACAATCGCGGGGTCTATTTGGTTCTTTTCTCATAGTTTAGGGTTCCCCGTTTTCACTGCAGTGTAAATTCATAACAGTTATCCCGCCTACCTTTTAGTTTCTTTAATTACAATATCTACCCTGTTTTTCTTATACAAATAAAATAGTTTTATAATTTTAGAAAATAGGTTTTTATAATTAGGGTTTTAGTTTAATTGCAACAAATCAGGTGTCAATTCAGATCATAAAAAATTAGGGCTTTTGGTGTCTTTTTAAATTTTCTGCACCTTTGAGTTTATAAAAATCAATTTGCTTATTTTTTCAGTTAAAATTTGTATTTTCTCGGAATTAAAATAGCTTTAATTGATTTACTTTTTCTTAGATAAAATATAAAATAATAGAACAGACAGTTGAAAATTAAACATTTCTTTTTGCATTATTTTCATTTTAAAACTAGATATATTTGAAAATAAAGAAAATTTTAGTTTTAACTTTTAGAAAAGTTTATTTTTGATAAATCATTAAATCTTTAGAAAAAATCATAAAAAATATTCAAAAATACATAAAAAATTCCTCAATTTTTTTCCTAAAAATTTTCATTTTAAATTTGTGATTTTTAGGTTTAAATTTGTTTAAATAGTTGTGCTTTAGTTTTTTAAATTTCGTTTTGAGCTTGCGTTTTAATTTGATTGTGTGATTTATTTTTCAGTGCTAGTTAATTGTTTTCCAATTCTTGCTATTACCGTTTGTAGTGTAACGCCAGCAATTCAAATATCCTTTACTATTCTAAACTCGAATCCCGAATTATTACTTAAATTTCTCAATTCACGATTTAGTTGGGACTCGACCCGAGTGTACAATACTCTTCCGGATAAAAAATATACGAATTGTGTTTTCTTCTTGTGAGATTTTTACCTTATATTTTCTTGGTGAGAATGTATTTTGGACAGAATTCTACAGAGATTAATAGACTCCTTTACGTATATAAATTTGTCTACTACACAATTTCCTATAGATAGGTTGCTGGGCCGTTAACTTTAGTTATGCAAGAAAATGTTGAATTGAGGATATTGGCAAAGTAAGTAATGTAATGTAATAAAAGCGAAAAATTTTCCCAGACAATAGGGTAGTTCATATATATGATAGAATGTACTTCATCTACTATAGATGAGATATTTACTTTATGGATAATTGTGGGTTTGTCCTAGTCTCCCACCCTTAAAGAAATCCGTCCCGAGATTTTAATTGGATTTCGGAGAGATGATTGCTAACAGATGAGGATATTTGGCACGAATTTTCACTTCGCGTTCCCATGTAAAACTTCTGATCCTCTTTTAAGAGTTCCATCGTACCTTTGATTATAGAGAATACGACTTTCGCTTTTAGCGGGGGGGATGTTGATTTCACGGTCCATTATCTTCAACTGGTTCTTCTACAAAGTTGAGTTGTCGTCGGGTTGAAGTTCTTTTATTGATAATAGAGATTCATCGGATAAGCACTTTTTGGAATTAGAAACTTTGGAAAAGTATTGTGGAGCTACTATGCTCTCCGAAAGTTAGTTTGTACGCCACTTGGCCAATTTCGTTCAAGGATTTTGGAATGGTCAATGTATCGGGGATTAAGCTTTCTTGTTATTCCGAAACGAAGTACCCTTTCCGAGGTAATACTTTCAACATAACACGATCGCCAACTTGAAATTCTAAAGGCTTTCACCTTACATTGGCGTAACTTCTTTGTCGATCTGTTGCAGCTTGCAAGCGTTGACGAATTTGCATGATCTTTTTAGTGGTTTCTTGAATTATTTCTGGTCCCGTAAGTTGAGAATCTCCAACTTCGGCCCAACAAACAGGTGATCTACACTTTCGTCCATAAAGTGCTTCGAATGGTGCTGCTTTGATACTGGCATGATAACTGTTATTATAGGGAAAAATTTACAATGGTAAATGTTTATCCTATCTTTCCCAAAAATTATATAACACAAGCGTAGCTGTCTTCGGAGTGTTTGGAAGGTTCTTTCACTTTGCCATGGTTTTAGGTGATATGTTGTACTCATGTCTAGGTGAGTATCCCAAATCATTTTGCAATGATTGTGAATTGGTGTGAAATGACTGTCATGAACCGAGATGATAGAGATTGCATTGCCATGTCGTGAGAATATTTCTTGGATGTTTAACCTTGTAAGAGTTTCCATACTTAACAGACGCTCGAATGGGATATTGAAATGTTGGCTGATTTAGTAAGCGATCGACTAATGCCAGATGGCATCATGTCGGTTGCGGTTTTGGGTCTAGCTTTGTAACGAAATCCTTTGTTATCCTCTCCATTTCACATCGAATTTCCGGTTGTACCAATAAGCGGATGGCTTTTGACATTCTGCTTAATTCGAACATGTCAAACACTTGCTAAACATATTTGCGATGATTTCCTTCTGTTAGGCCACCATAGAGTTTTCTTTAATTTATGGTACATTTTATCAGAACCCGGGTGAATAGATATTTTAATTATGAGACTCGTGCATGATTAAGTCTCTCAAACGCCCAAAAAGTGTGTAACCAGCTTGTTTTGTACGACGCGTTCATCAGGCGAATTCAATTTATTTGTCCATTCTCGTAGGTTTTCGTTTTTGCCATTTCCTTCTTTATGAGGGCTTCATTTTGGGCTTGAGAAAATGAGAAGGTACTTTTGGATAAACGTTAAGATTAATACTCAAAACTCGGAGAGGTTTGATTCGTTTTTTTCTGCATAAGGCATTGCTCAAATTTGCCTTTCCGGGATGATAGCAAACTCACATCATTAATCTGCGAGTAATTTCTACCCTCGGCGTTGCTCATATTCATTCTTTTAGACGAAGAATATGTTGAAGGCTCTTGTTGATCAGTGAAAACTGTACACTATGTACCGTCTAGATAGGTCTCGATTTACAGAGGAATAATTACTGGCTCTAATTCAAGATCATGAGAGGTGTAGTTTTTTCATAGGTTTGAGTTGTCGAGACGCATATGCAATGACTTTTTCTCTTTGCATTAATACAGCTCAAACCCTTTAGAAGCGATGCCTCACAGTAAACGACAAAATTATTGTTTCATTTTGTACTGCTAAGATTGTGCTTCAGAGTTTTTGTTTAAGGAGTTGAAAAGCTGATTCTTGTTCTTCGCCCCAGATATAACTCTTGTTTTTCTGGGTTAATTTAGTCAAAGGCTTTGCAATCTTCAAAAAACCTTCGATAAATCTTCGATAGTAGCCGGCGAGTCCTAAGAATTGACTCACTTCTGTGGGTGTAGTGAGAGATGTCCAATTCTTAACAGCTTCGATCTTGGCAGGGTCAACATGCAGTCCTTGACTATCTATGAGATGACCAAGGAATTGCACGATATGCATCCAGAAATCACATGTATAGAACTTTGCATACATGTTCTCTTTTCGGAGTAATTCCAAGATAATTTGGTGGTTTAGGAGAAAGGAATTCTACATCAACAAACACAGTGAGCCCTCTGATCGTGAAGCAGTCAGATCGCAGATGCGGATTCTCAGTGTGATCAGTGTCAAGGTATTCGAAAAATACGGATACAACTACCTAAGAGAGATAATTCTACGACGAGCTGATTACCAAGAGTACAAGATCTCCGAAAAGGATTTCAAAAATCTTCACCCAAATGATTTTGAAGATCTGTTCCTTCTAAATATCCAAGAAAAACTCAACCATCTGCCCAAGACAGACAAAACAAGTCTTCACACAGCAGTCAACATGTGGATAAGAAACCTGGTGATCCAGAATCGTGTGGGAGACTTACAGCTCAGGATTGAAAGTTACCAAACAAAGATCAACCTTGAACGTCCAAATTGGGATGCAGCCGACTATTACTTCAAAGAAGACTATACGATCGTCCCTAAGCCAAGAGCAGTTGTCTACAGAGACAGAAATAATCAAAGAAAGCTGATGAGGCTGAATGAGCTTCACAAGTTTAGTGATGGGACGTTGACAAGAGTCATGGAAAAGCTGGACCAAATGGTTAAAGACTTTCATCTGTACGAGTACAACAAGGGCATGGAGACTAGGAAATGGTCAGAGGATGACAAGAGACGAAGCAAAGACTTCATCACAGCAATCGAGAAAAGACTACAGATCAGAAGGATCTATCGAAGTCTAGAAAGCTTTGTTGGAGGAAGAATAAGAGATATTGACTACAGGCTGATCAACAGAACAACGTGACGACATCCTCGTTACAATAAAAAGGTCAATGTTATCTCTTATTATGAAAAATATATCATGTACGTTAGGAAGTAGTTAATCTTTTGATGACTAAGTAAGGATTAATTGTATCCTCACATTTGAGGGGGAGCAGTTATATGCTTCATACACGACTTGCGAATTAAGGACACACTTTTCTCCCAAAGTTTATAACATATTTAAATCAATTGATATCCAAAATGTCAAAGGGTTTAAAATTTTTGATAAGGGGAGAAAATGTGATTAAAATATGTGTATAATAAAGAACATGATTATAGGACTCATATTCTCCGCCCAAACATGCTAAACAATTTTGAATACCAAAGCACATTTTGAGGGGGATCATTTTTGAAAAATGTCAAAAACAATCAAGGTACTAAACGCTTTGATATTTATATCATAAGTACCTTAATTGAATTTTTCAATTGTTTATGGAAAGGAGAATTGTACAAAAAGACCGACCATGCAATTTTACTTAATTGGCGTTATAAGGTTGTAAAGGTTAGTTACTATTCCAATGATCCAGCCATAAACGGAGGGAATCTACCCAGGACAATCCACTAGTTATGTGTAGATAGTCCTTAGGTATGACATGGTAAAGGATTAAAAGGAGAATAAGGGAAAGTGCCGACTGAGATTGAGCTAGTACTGGAACAATCCCAACAAGGTACTAGTCATGAAGTCTCGGTAAGCCACCTTGAGGGGTTAAAGATTAAAAAGAATTTGTAAAGATAAAAGGGTGAAAAGAAATAAGCCCTCCATACACTTAGGCAGTAACCGGGTCAATTCATATGCTACCAGAATCACAAAGAATGAATTGCTGTACATGAAGATCGTCATCATGACCCAAGTGAATGCATGCACTACCCTCCTAGCCACTCAGACTTTCAAAAGATTCTGTTTTCATTCTCACGGAGACAAAACACGTTATCTATTGACTTTCTCACTCCGAGTTAGTTGATATTGAACAAGTGGCAGTCTGCTCCAGCCTCCGATTACTAAAACCAAAACGCACTATTGAGTCTAGAGCCAAGAGATCGTCAATTAAAAATTACTCGTTAGGACACATATCCAATTCTCTTGTCTTTCACACACTGTGGAAACAAGTCTATCCTAAGAGTCCTACGCATTATCCTTGTGATATTGCAAACAACATCCGAGTGCAATGAATTAGTTTTTCACAATGAGATGGAAATCCTGCTAGAGCCAACATCAACAAGCTCTATCTAGGTTGACATTGAGCGATTCTACAAGAATCAAACTTGTGTCAACTGGAAAGAAACAATGGTGCGATTCTGTGTGAATCAAACTTGTTCCAGTATAAGAATTGACGGTTATTTATCATTTGACAAACAATCAAAACTCTTGAAGTGTTACAAAATTCTTTCATAAGAAACACTTAGACTGTCTTTTCAAATCAATTTTCTCTTTATTACTAACTGTTTCATTACAGGATATCTTAAAGATGGAGATGGAGATAGAAATTCCCAGTTCCTGAGATGTCAAGTAAATAACCGAATGCCAAGACACGACCTACACTTGTTATGATGTTATGAAGCACCTCATAAAGGTGTCAAAGCTTCCGCAAACTCTGATGTCAATGTATTTCTTACACAGAGTGCACAAGAATGGCGAATCCATCATAAGATGATGTAAGATTATGTTTGGGCGAATTAACTGCAAGAAAGCTAAGATCACAGTCAAGACAAGCGTAAGATAAAATCAAAAGATTTACTATCCCAAATGTACAAGATATCAAATGTCTACGAGCTAAAAGACTGAATATTAAAGTTTGGTATTTTAAGGGTGACCTCCTTAGGGGAGATTTGTAGATATTAGAAAAAGACCGGTCACCACCGTGTATTTTACTGTTATTAAGCTCGTAGCGAATAGTTAATAGTATTGTCTTTTTTGTTTTAAGTCGGGTTACGAATATCCCGGTATATTGTAAGTACTAAATCTAGCCTCTTCCACTTTGGAAGAGGTAATCTAGTCAATTAATTACTTTTCCATAGAAAAACACTTTCTCTCTCTAGATATTCTCTCTCAAGTGTTTCTCTCTAGAAACTAGCCAAATCCAAGAATAGACCCCGTGTTATGATATAGGATATACCACAAGCGTGCTGAAGTTCGGCTTCCAGGGCATCAAAATCTCGTTGAATAATTACAGTTCCTTTTCTGAGGCCTTCGATTCCATTTTCAATATGCTCGATACGTTCGATGGGGATTGCATCTAGGCTATTTAAGATATCCAGGATTTGCTCCTCATGTCGCTCGATAGTTGACTTTCGAGAGGTTTCGCCAATCTCAAAAGTTTGAGGTTGGAACGGGGTAGAAGAAGATGATTTTGTTGGTGAAAGAAGTCCTTCTGGTAGAAAGAATTCTTGAGTTTTAGGAGGTATGATAATTGGAGGCGGGATTGGTGATTTTTCAGTATAGAAAGCTTGTAAAGCTTTCATGTAAGGATCATCGGGAAATAACGAAAGGGTCGGTGAAGCTAGCGGGGCAATTCCAAATAAATTAGAAGCACTAGAGTAAGTTTTTCCTGGAGAGGTCGGGACATAATCTAGAGAAATCGGGGGATATAGTTTGGGAAATTGGAAGAAAAGACATCCTCTAAATTTGTAGTAGGATGGTCGGGGGAAGACATCGTTCTGCTTAACAACCCAGCAGTAAATAACATAAGTTATTTATTTAGTAATATAATAGTTATGTAACTTTACATACCATTCCGGGAGATATAGCGGCACGGAGGACTTTCTTGGATGGAAAAAGAAAAGTAGTTATAGTTAAGGTTTTAACCTTGTTCTCTATAACGTTGGCTCTTGATACCAAATCTGTAACACCCCCATTTTTACATATAGCAGCGAAAGCTAATCTGGGGTATTACTTCAAGGTACAACAGTCATAATCATAGAAAACGAATCAAAAAGAGTCGTTTATGAAAATAAGTTATCATTCATTATTTTTTTAGAGTTTTTACAAAAGAGAGGTCCCAACATCTGTATTTACAAAGTGTGAATGATAACGGTTTTTCCATCTTCATGTCCTCGCCACTCCGTGCCATTAGTTACCTGAGATAAAACATGCTAAAAAGTCAACACAAAGGTTGAGTGAAATCCATAGGTTTAAGTAATATAATTTGAATGCAAATGCGATATTTGGGTTACGTTGATATACACCCAGTATTGAAAACATAATTTATTATTGCCATTAGCTCATGAATCCGAAGCCTTAGGGTATGGTGATACGTTATAGCCCCTGCGGGTACCTTTGCCAAAATACCCGCGTGATTTCTAATGATGTGCAATTGGTTACACGTAACTGGGTACACCAACGGGGAGTCCAGCCCAAATAGATCTATTCACATCATTCGCGCTTACTACGGAGAGTAATTAACGGTTCATGATTATGGGGACTTAAAGGCAAAGCAGTTACTTAGGCAATAGTAAATTGAAATAGCATACAGAAATAATTGCATTCATGTTTATAGCATGTATCCCCCTCGCGGGTTTATAAAACATTTGAAATATTGAAATGCGAGGCTATGAACTCACCTGAACAGTTATAGGGAAATTGATAGCAATGTATATGAAATGAATAGTAACGGCTTCGTCACGGGCAACCTGGGGTAATATATGTCAAGTCTTAGTTTGATTGAATATATAAGATTTTACATCGATGTCGGTTTTGATATTAAAATTATCATAACACCGTTCGGGCCATCATAATTCAGAAGTCATTCAGTAAACGTTTGAGGAGCTAGGGCACTTTAAATCGTAAACCCAACAACTCAGTCATAACGTAATACCAAGATGAAACTCCTTAATATGAAGCTCCCTAGTATTGTGGTATGATATGAATCCGGGACATGATTTTTGAAAGCAAATTGTATGATAGAATTATATAGCGTAGATATATAACATAAGCAGTTTTAAGCATTTTATTCAATATCTGGAAATGTTAAGCACATCAAGCGTTAATTAAAGTTATGTCTGGTAATGTTTTGAATGTGTTTTTATACTTTTTCAAAATGTTACATTTTAGACCCTGGGGTTTGGAAAATTGCAAATAGACCCCTGGGGTTTGCATTTTTACGACTTTGGTCCCTCAAGTTTAAAAGATATACCAAGTAAACATTGTACTTTAAAAAGTGATATAATAGACCCCTGTAGTTATAACTTTGATAAAATGACACTTTTAGTCCTTTTAGTTATAAGTTTCTGAAAATTACGATATATAGCCCCTTTGAGCAGGATATATTTTTAACAAAAACATGTCCTATTACCAAATGTGCCATGCAAGCTTATGTTTAAACATTTCAATAGACATTTATAAGTTATAAAATAAACTAAAATATGAAGAATTAAACACAACGTAAGTTTAAAACAACGATTCGTTAACAGGAAAGAAAAACGGGTCAAATTAGGGTTTTTAAAATGAAAACGCGCGGGGTTTTAAGATCAAATTTTCTCATGAATATATCAAATACTATATTTTAATATTAAAATAACTATTAGAATAGATTATGACAAAAGTTTACAAGTTTAACCCATATTTTAAGAGTAAAAACATGAAATTATAGTTCAGGTGTACAATTTGTTTCAAAAAGGGCATAACATTAGGTTTTTTTGAGTTAAAAGCTATATTATGATTTTAGCAAGATCATATAACATTAAAAACTTTTCCAAAGATCCAGATCATAAGCTTAGAGAACCTGGTCTTGAGCTTATGGCTTGGAAACGGGTCAGAATCAGGACTTTCGGCTTCGTACGCCTAGAATAACGACTCCCGGGCTTCGTTTCTTGGTTTCTTTTGCTTCCTTTCTGAACTTGAGCCTTCTTAAGATCACTTAGGATCTATTAGAGCAAAGTATTGCTTCTATGTAAGGGTTATAGAGGAGGAAGTGGGGGATGAAGAAAAATGAACACATAGGAGTCCTATTTATACCCATTTGAAGGTATAAGGAGTAAGCAAGGGTTATGATCTGGTCTTGACACATAGAGGGTCTAGTTAGGGAGGTGTATAAGCTATAAATTCAAGTGTGGAGGTCTAGGAAAGTAGATTGATGTGTTGGAGGTTGTTGGTGCTTGCCGCGGCTGAAGTAAGCAAAAGAGAGGCCATGTGCTCTCAATTTTGACCAAGGAATGGTCTAAGCAGCTGGGTAAGCAGCTTGAGGGTTTCTAGAAGGAGTTTACATAAGTTATTTGCACTTGGAATGGTTTGAAATGGGTCAAAATTGATGGTGAAGGGGTTCGGGCTGTTTTGGGGTTCGACTAGGGTTTCACAAGTTTTCAAGCTTACATTTTGTGTATAAATGATTAAGGATAGTTAATATATGTAGCCAAGGTCTGATATAGGAAGGATTAGTAAAGGTTAGCAATTGGTTTGGGTTAAAACGGATTAGAATTGAAGAAATGAGGTCATGGGTTTGATTAGGGCACGTTTAGGGTTTTCTTGATTTTCTTTGCTTATATTTTGCATACTCTTGATTAGGAATGATGGAATAAAAATCCTAGGGCTTATATAAAGTATTATAAATGAAGTTTGGTCGTTGGTTTAAGTTAAAATAGGTTGAAATTGAAAGAATAAGTTGTGGCTTGGAATTAGGGCTCGTATTATACTTTTAGGGTTTTCTAGCTTTGTAATTCTTGTACATTGTTGAAGAAAGGATGGTTAATGATGTATAAAGGTTTGTAAACTCATTTTATGGGTTTACAATGACTCTTGGTTGCTTACTTGAGAATGATATGGTCTGAAAATGAGTAAACGGGTTAAAATCATAATTAGGGTACAATTAGGGTTTTCTGGATTTGTTTCTTGTATAGTTGAAGTAGAATGATGAAATAATAATGGATTATGATTGAGAATGTTGTAATTTATGTTATTATAACTTATTTAAGTATTGGTTTAGGTTTACAATGGATAAAAATGAAGAAACGAGTCATGGTTTAGAAACTAGCTCGGTTTTAGGGTTTAGGGTTTTGAATTAGGGTTTTGAGTATAAAAAGATGTATGAAAGCTTATGAATAGAATATTTAGGGTTTATACATTGTATAATGAGTGTATTAGCTGTAACACAAGTGGTGTGAAGAAATTAGAATGAAAACGGAGGTAAAATGGCTATTAAGAGATCATCGCTAATGACTTGTACATTGAGCTTTTAGAGATTTGTACTTTGAGTTGAAGAGATTTTATATTTCAAATGAGATGTTATATTGTTTGTATATATGCTTTAGTATCTTGTGCATTCACTTTAGATGTTAATCCTTCATGGAATTAGGGTTTAGAGGCATCCGATAACGGTTTAAAGCCCGTTTTGATATAACGTTGCGAATGGTACATTATAGGAATAATGTACTTTGTAAAAATGATATTATGATATTGACTTGATATATTATGATGATTGCTTGACATATATGAAGATAAGATTGTCATATGTAGGTTGCCTGAGTCCGTTAACTTTAGTTATGCAAGAAATGTTGCACATTGAGATATTGGCAAAGTAAGTAATGTAATGTAATAAAGCGAAAAATTTCCCTGAAAAAGGTGAGTTCATATATAACTGATAGATTGTACATCATCTAACTTAATAGATGGATATTTATATTTATGAAAATTATAGGTTGTTATAGAAGCTGTGTCTCACTTACCTTAATATCTTACTTAGCATAATTTATATTCAAATAGGGGAAGATTGTTGGGCCGATTCAGAGCCCAATGATCTTTGCCTAGATTTAAACAGAAATTAGGCTAAGTATTGAAGAACTTCTGAGTGCTGGACTCAGAGGTAATGAAAGGATTCTCTAAGTGCAAAGCCTTAGAGAGCAACATCAGAAGTATTCAAGTCAAAGACATCGTCAAGGAAGTCAAAGATTACTTGAAGACATTCCTCGACAGCTGGAAGTGATATCAGCTTGAATGTAGATGAAGGAATACATGAGGTTTTACTGGAGTGTCAGAGTTGGCAATACTCACTAACCTGGTTACCTTTGAAGAAGAACAAGCAGATCTTCCGTTGTTCACGTCAAAGTTTAGCGTGGGAAAACTCAATATACTATATATTATGGCGAATAAATAGTAGTTTGAGTTAAAGCCTGTACCTAGTACAAAGTTGGTAAAAGTAGTGAACAGTTAGCAGAACAGTTCACTAAAGTATGGGCGGGATGTTTCCAAGAATGGACGTTCATTAAATACCTCGTATGGCCTCCTATAACACCCCGTGTTTTTAGGTCATTTTACGACGTCATTTATTTCAATATTTATTTTTAGTCTTGTACGCGTTTGCTTTTAAATTTTAATCGTTAAGTTAAATCGCGTAAGCTAAAATTTTTCTATCAATGTAAACGGGCATCAAACAATTAAATTTTTACGTCAAGCAAGTGTTAGATAATTATTTGGAGGATAATTATTAACTTTGCACATTTTATTTTTATTGGTTACGTAAAGTGTTTACGTTTCGCGATAAAATACGTTTAGGCATTCACGGAACCACCAAAACTTTTCTACGCTTCAACAAATACCCATTATTATACCCAATACCCAAAAGTTTTATAAAACTTCACCCACCTTTATTATTTAGGCCGAATTCTACATAAAAGAATTCAACCAAGACATACAATTTACAAGTTATACTTTTATACTTAAACTTACCAACTTATAACTTCAAGTTATACAAGATATTTCTATAAAAGATCAAAGACACCAACTAGCCCCCCCTTGATTTTTAGACATAAACATTGTCCCAAAGGGACAATGATCACAAAACTAACTAGCAAAAGTCTTGTACAACAAACCCTCATTAAACCCTTAAGTACATGATAAGTGTTTAGACCAAATATCTTCCCCATTTTACTCATCTTGTCTTAGACTTTCAGCTAATATTATTGACTAACTCTTGGACCAAATGTAGTATATAAGGAAGCAACTAGTTAGATAAACACACATCTCATTTTTCCTTAGTGAAAACAATACATATCTCTCTTGTCTCTCCCTCCTAGCCCACGGCCAAACATAAACACTCTAAATAATCCATACAATTTTTAGTTTATCAAGGTAATACAAGTGTTTTTAAAAACATTAATATCTAAGTTATTCTCTAAGAGTGGATAATTGAAGGTATTGGTTTTGGCATTTATAAGGGTTTAATCAAGGAAAGTTTTAAGATTAGGGGTTTCATTAGAATTATGGTTTTCTAAGTATTAGAAGCATGGTTTGGATCTAAAACTAGTACAAATGTATAGATCTTTGTATTTTAGTATAAATCATCATACTTTATATTAAGTGTCATCCTAAAAACCCTACAACTCTAGGAAAAACAATCAAGGACATAATATTCTTAGAGACATGATATTCTTAGACGGCAAGATCATGGCATGATATTCCTTAACCAAGACAAGAGGATAAATATGGACTACTAAAAGGACCTAAAGTATATGAGACATGTGTTGTAAAGTGTTGTAGTGGACTTGTAATAAATTTACTAAGCTAAAAACTTATAAAAATAGTTTTTATAAACATTTTAAGCAAATGATCCAAACTTTTGCCTGTTTGAAATTCGAAAATAAAGTAATTGTTTTATATTTTTATAAAATACTATGTGTCATAACGATCGTAGGCATCTAGAAACTGAACTCTCGAAAATAATTATCCGAGCTATAACGAAGAAGATACGCCATTTGCAAGTTTTACGATAATAAAAGCTTTTATAAAAACAATTTTATAAATACTTATTATTTTCCAATTCTGATAAAAATATATAAGTATTTTTCACAGAAAGTGCATATTTTTAGGATTCTAAAACATTAAGAATCATAATTATTTGATCAATACCGATGAAGTTATGGATTTTTCATGTTTACGATAATAAATACTTTTATAAAAATAATTTTATTAAAATAATTTTATAAAAATAAAGTACAATTTACATCAGATACTATTTTTGTGGAACTAACATTATTTAGTATATAACTAGTAAATTACGAAGAAATGACCGTGCTCGAAAGGAATCACTAAAATCGAAATAAAGATGACAAATAAACACTTTTAAACGAGATTACGGGAAATTAATAAAGAAAAATAAATCTATAACAAGTTATGAACATAAAAGGTACTGTGATTAATCACAGGACTTAAAATACTAAAATATAATATTTTGATAAATCTTCTTAATACGAAAGCATGGACGTAAAGAACGTACGAAACGGACTTAAAACGTGAAAGTTATGACATTTTTACTAAGGAATATTTATAAACATTTTAACTTTATAAATATTATTTATCAAATACAAATATATGGTGATGTAGCTATATATAATTATATATGGTATTATTTATTCATAGTACTTCGTACTCATACGACCTATAATTAATTAGGTTGCATTCGGACATTATCGTGACGCTTTTTCATTCTCTGATATACTTTTTATTCATTCACTCGAGGTGAGTTCATAGCCCCATGTTTTACATTTATAATGATGTACAAGTTTTGGGGTGAGAAAGGGTATGGGCTTTTGATTTGGGCTTTGGATCCGGGTGTTGTTTTTTATAGGATTAGGGCCCATTATACTTCAAGGACCATTTGTGTAACTTTGGAAACTTGAGGGACTAGATTTGTAACTTTGGGTTTTTTTGTCTTCTAGTGTTGACTTTGAGAGTTGACCGATGTTGACTTTTTAACTTTGGCTTCCGGCTCTTGCACGCTCTTCCGTTCTCGTATCCCTGTTTGCCCGTTTTTGACGGTTTTCTTATGATTTTTGTCGTATCCATACCTGCACACATAAAACACAAAAACAAGTATATCTTTGCTATTTTAAGCGTGTTTTTGGTCATTTAGGGTCATTTTTGGTGTTAACGGATATGTGTATTTTACACTTATCACATATGCATTAAAGATTTAGTTGCATTACATTTTGGGGAAACATTTGTTATGGACTAGAATCTTTGTATTTTAAACAACGAACAAGTGAAGCTTTGGGCTTTTGTATCAAACAATTTGTTAAATTCAATGTATCAGTTTTAAACGACTTTTAAATGGCCGTTCTTATATATATATATATCATAATATATAGTATATATATATATATATATTTTATATATGGTATATATATATATGAATATATATAAAAAAGGTAATATTATAATTAATAACGTATATATAAATAACATAAATATATAGCTAAATAATAAAAACTATTGTATGTATGATATAAGAATGCATCTATCATTATATATAATTGTGCTATTGATCTATGAAGTAACACTCATCACTCCATATTTACCAGCTAGGCGACCCAATTTGAGGGTGTTACAGATTGGTATCAAGAGCCAAGGTTATAGAGAACCAAGTCAAATGTTTTTACTTAGACTATAACCATTTACAAACATTGCATTCATACAAAGGGGTTTTCACGGGACATTCACTCACTAGTTGTTGCATTAGTTGGTTAGGCTAGATGCATTCATGATTGATATACGTGTTTATAATACATTACGTATATTACAATAAGAGTCTTATATTAATACTTATATAAGCTACTTTTGATTTTCAGATTTTGTCATGTCGGATTTAGAGGATTCCACGGTTAGTTACATGGAGGTATCTAGTCTGTTCGAGGATTTGTCATATATAGGATCTCTAGGAGTCATTGTACATGGATACGATGGACTGTCTATGATGCTAGAGGACCCTTATGTGGACGCCCCTCTTCAGGCCCCACTATCACCAGATTACGTGCCTGGCCCTGAGGAGCCAGAGCAGGCACCACCTCCATCATATTTTGTTCCTAAGCCGGTATACGCAGAGTTTATGCCACCTGAGGATGATGTACTTCCAGCTGAGGAGCAGCCACTACTTACTGCTGTCTTAGCCATTGCTGATTCACTAGGTTATATTACTGAGTCCGATCCCGAGGAGGATCCGGAGGAGGATGATGAGGATCCTGAGGAGGATCTAGCTGATTACCCTACTGATAGAGATGATGATGAGGATGAGGAGGAAGAGTCCTCCAAAGTTGATGTTGATGATGAGGAGGAGGACGAGGAGGAGGACCTAGCTCCGACCGACTCTGTCCCACCACCCGCATGTCGTACCACTGCCAGGATATCTATCCAGGATCAAACACCTATTCCATTCCTGTCTACAATAGAGGTTGACAGATTTCTCGCCATATCTACTCCGCCACCATCACCACTTACATCATACTCATCACCATTACCACATATACCATCCCCACCACTACTGGTATCACCACCATTACCTATATCGCCTCCACCACTACCTGCTAGTCCTACTCATCCTTTGGGATACAGAGCTGCTATGATCTGGTTGAGAGCCGAGTCACCATCTACTTCCCATCTACTACCTATTGTACTTCTACATACCA
Organism: Tanacetum coccineum; assembly: GCA_026074375.1. Classification (NCBI taxonomy): domain Eukaryota; kingdom Viridiplantae; phylum Streptophyta; class Magnoliopsida; order Asterales; family Asteraceae; genus Tanacetum; species Tanacetum coccineum. Next base: position 33,273 of record BQNB010011989.1, read on the forward strand.
GGGCATCTATGGCCATGATGAGAGTTGCTGCACCATCTACCTACATCTTAACACCTTGATCAGAGACACCACCATCAGGGATACCACCATTGTTACCTATACCATTACCTACCCCATTACCACTTTTGCTTCTTCCCTCTACTGACTGTACTCAGAAGAGGTTGTGTATTACTCTCGGTTCGAGATTTAAGGTTGGTGAGAGTTCATCTGCTCCCACTGCTAGACCTACTAGAGATTTTAAGAGAGATTATGGTTTTATTGACACCTTGGATGATGAGATTAGGCGAGACCCAAAGAGAGATGTTGGTTATGGGATTACAGACACTTGGGATGAGATGGTTGAGGCCATGCAGGAGCTACCAGCAACCGATGTGGCAGAGTTGAGTCAGAGGATGACAGATTTTGTCATGACTATTAATCAGGATACTAATGAGATTTATGGGAGACTTGATGATGCACGGGATGATAGATCATTGATGAGCGGCCAGCTCAACTTGCTACGTAGGGATAGGCGCGCCCATGCTCGCACAACTAGACTTATGAAGAGTGAGGCCAGACTTTCTCGTGAGGCTTGGGTACAATCAATGGATGCCAGTGATACAATACGTTCTGAGGTTAGAGCAATACGGACTACGGTTTTAGCATAACAGACTAAGATTAGAGAGTTGCGGGAAGCAGACCACAGGAGACAAACACAGCTCACAGAGGCACTAACTCTGTTGAGGACATTGCAAACTCAGATGGCAGCACTACAGAGTCAGCAAACACTTGCTAGAGATCCAACACATCCTGATGTATTGGAGGAGGCCGGTAGTAGTTCTTAGATCTGGTTATGTTGTAGCTATGTTGTATAGCCTACTAAGTATTACGAGGTAACTCCCGGCTAGTAAGGCTCTAGGTTTTATTTTCATTTTGTAACCTAATGATAGTGATCATTTTGTGACCGAATCGGTCATGTATGTTTTCAACATTATATATGGAAGGGATGTATTATGTCATGTCTGTAATCGAATTTATTATGAATGAATGTCGATTTAGCTACACCATTGTAAATTTCAATTCAGTTGTATATTTCACTGTGTGATGTGATCTCACTTTATTTATTTTGTATATGTCTTGTCATGGTTATGATTTTATGAAATCTAACGGGTATTATATTTTTTTGTGATTGAAGAAAATGGCACCAAAAAGAACCACAAGATCAACACCAGCCACAACAACCACCCCCGCTACATCTGTGACTGATGAGCAACTTAAGATATTAATTGCCTAAGGAGTTGCTGACGTGTTAGCAGAATGTAAGGCCACCAAAAGCGGAAATGGCATAGACGGCCATGATTTGGGAATGGGTGGAAGGAGACAAGCTCCTCTTGCTTGTGAGTGCACTTACCCAGACTTCATGAAATACAAACCCCTACATTTTAAGGGTACTGATGACATCAAATAACGTCTATTTTATAGCATCATTTATCCCACAATATTAACCTATTTTGTAAAGTTATTGCAAAGAACTGTTACTTAATCGTTTATATTTAAGAATTGTAGTAATTATGGAGTAATTGGTGAAAGTTAGCAAAAGGCGCGCATTCTGGAGCTTAAATGAAGATATTTTGAAGATTACTATTCTGAAGAACAATACGCCGTATCAATCAAGGAAGACACGGTGTATCCGTGCCTGCACTCACCAAAGACCACAGAGGAATAAAGTTCAATACGTCGTATCTAGAGGACTCAATACGTCGTATTCAAGATATGGAATTAATATAATATTTTAGAAGATATCAAACGTGGTCCCTACTCCAAGAAATCCCCAATACGCCGTATCCAACACTTAGATACGCCGTATCCAACCGACTTCCAGACCTTATAAATAGAAAACTCAAAAACGAGTTTTAAGGGTGCTAAATCATATTCTCGATACCTAAACCACAAAAGTTGATTTTCAAAGGAGAAAAAGAGCAGAAGAGGTCAAGCAACGTATTCAATTCCATAGAAGACAACGTGTAATTCCATATACTTTAGTAATCGTTCAGTTTTTGGTATCATTCGTTAACTCAGTTAGTTTACCTTGGCTAAATAATTACTCTTGTATTTATTATGACGTTTGAAGGCTAATACCTTCAAGTATTAGCCATTATTATGAAGATCTGAATGTTTGGTATTTGTTTATCTTGATTTCTTGATTTATCGTTGAATGCTTGTTTATGTTTATCAATTTATACTTGTTTACGCGCTTTTGTATGCGACCTATCATTCAACTGGATCTAGTGAAGCGGACCAAGTAGATCTAGAGTCCGGGATAGCTCTCCATATAGTAATTTATACATCTAGAATCATAGTTACACAAATATTGTCCTTCTAAGTCTGTGTCTAGGATACGCTTCGGGCTTAACTAGTTAATTGGATATTGCCAATGGTTTATTGATCGTGTTGACTAGCAGGTGACCTAGATAATTCAACAAGTAACGTTCTGATTCCATTGGATAGTTGGACAAGTGGACTACTAGTGTATAAATTACCATTAAGCGGTAAGTGGGTAAAGTCTCTATGAGCTAGGGTTTAACAAGATCACCATTGCTTTAATCCCTAAGATAGATTATAATCAACAAATAGGATGCTTAATGCGGATGCTTTACATATGACAAAATTATTGTGTCTATGTCTTAGGATGATGTAACGCCTACGTCTTAAGAATGATATGCCACCTCGAGAGAAGAAATCATTGCACTATATAAACACACCAACATTCTAATCGAATTAATAATGGTTAATACAATTTTCTTATATAAGGTTTGACCACTCTTTCATCTTTTGTTAATTAGCTTGCGTGGGTAAAAGTGTCTTGAATTGATTGTAGTCACCAACCAAACCGTGCCACTCTCTCAGGCTGAAAACCCCCTTTTCCCGTTAGAATTAGGATTTAGACTGACATAGGTTTAACATAGGATTAGGATAGAATAGAATTAACATAGATTAGATAACCAAGATATTAATTGAATTGAGAGATTTAACCTCGCTTCAAGTGTTCGACACCCTACTTACCATGAAACTGCTACCGACCGGATACACTGCCCGTTAAAGTGTTGTTTTTTGGTTTAGTCGGCAAAATATAAATTTAAAACGTGAATCAATAAAATATACACCACACAACGACAGAACATCAAGTTTTTGGCCCCGCTGCCGGGGAGTAAAAATTAATCTTGATTTTATTTGATATTTTGGTTTTAACATTAGATTAGATCTAACCCTTAGGATTAGTGTAATTTAGATTAGTGTATATTCTTGTATAGTCTGTAAATTTTGTATATTTGTATTTAATTGTTTTCTTGTATTTGTGTGTTTAATTATTTGCGTATTTAATTATTTTTCTTAATACACTGTTCTGGTCGGTAGTTGAATACGGCGTATCCACTTCCATCAGATACAGCGCATCCAGTTCTCTATCCAATACAGCGTATTCATCTCAAACCGTTTAATACGGCGTATCCACTTCCATTAGATACGGCGTATTGATTGTCTGAAATAGAAACTAAAATATTTTCGTGCCAAATTATTTTTTTTACCTTCCTTCGGGACAAATCCTGCTGATTGTTTATCCTTTGTTTCAGGTAGTGCAGACAAGGAGTTCTACGAACGAACTATTTACATCTTACAAAGATCCTGAATGAGAATTTCGATCATCAATGAGACACTTCAAGACGATAAGTCTTGAAAAATTGAGATCGCCTGATTTCAATCTACTTTCTGACCAAGAATACTCGGAGGGAGAAGAAGCGGAAGCAATGGCAAAAACAATGGAGCAATACATGAGCAAGACCAAAACAGACTATGGATCGGGAGTCGCTAGGCCTAAAATTGATAACAAAGATCAATTTGAACTGAAAGGACAATTTCTTAAGGAGCTTCGAGAAAACACATTTAGCGGTTCGGATAATAAGGATGCAAATGAACACATTGAGAAAGTTCTAGAAATATTTGACTTGTTCCATGTTCCTAACATCACTGTGGATCAACTAATGCTCCGAGTCTTCCCTATATCCTTAACTGGAGCCGCAAGTCATTGGCTAAGAAACGAACTAACTGGTTTAATCAAAACTTGGGAAGATCTTAAGACTAAATTTTTGAATAAATACTGCCCACCTGGTCGTACTGCAAGAAATTAGAGAAAATCAACAACTTTCAGCAAGAGCCAGATGAAACCCTTTATCAAGCGTGGGAGCGCTTTAAAGAACTCTTGATGAAGTGTCCTCAACAATATTTAACTGAGATGCAGGAAGTAATTTTGTTCTACAATGGGTTGGATGTTCCAACACGACAGATTCTTGACTTAAGAGGAGCCATTCCAACCATGACTGCTGCTGATGCTAAAACGGTCATCCAAGAAATGGCAGAATACTCTCAAAATGGCATAATGGAACATCAAGAGGAAGAAGAACTGAGATTTTTGACGGACTAGTTGCTATACAAGCATAATTGAACAATCTAGGAAGAGAGATCAAGAAGGTTAATGAGAAAGTTTATGCTGCTCAAGTAGGATGTGAACAATGCAAAGGACCCCATTACACCAAAGATTTCCCACTAAAAGAAGATAGGAAAACCCTAAAAGAAGCTTACTATACATAATTTGGTGGACCTTTTCAAGGAGGGGGATATAGAGCAACAGCTCCGGGGTACTATCAAAGGAACAACGCAAATCCTTCGTACCAAGAGCGAAGGCAATCTATGGAAGATACCCTGAGCAAATTCATGAGTGAATCAACAAAGAGACACGAAGAAAATTCAAATTTGATCAAAGAAATCCAAGCTACGACAGATGCTTCCATAAGGAACCAAGGAGTATCGATTAAAACATTAGAGATACAAATTGGGCAAATGAGCAAGGTACTACAGGAGAGAGGATTTGGAAGCCTACTGAGCTCAACTGAAACAAACCCGAGAGATCAAGTCAAGTCGATTTCTACCACTATTGAAGTTGATTCAAACCTAATACGTCGTATTGGATCTCCCAGATATGCCGTATCCGATGGACAGTATAGTACACTATTGTACATGTCAAGACAAATGACGGTTCCTTTTCTAAGTCGTTTGGATAATCATTACTATGAAGAAGAAGATGGGAACTATGGACCAAAATTCACGGAAGCTTATGGAGCTTCATATATCAATAACGTCATACCCCGAAAGGAGAAAGACCCAGGGAGTTTCACTTTACCTTGCTTTATTAATAATACTTGTTTTGACAATGCCCTTGTTGATTTAGGAGCTAATGTTAGTGTTATGCCTCTCTCGACCTACCTTAACTTAGGATTAGGAGAATTAGCTCACACTAGGTTGATAGTGGAATTGGCAGATAGGACTATAAAATATCCAAAAGGAATAGCTGAAAACGTACTAGTAGGAATTGGTAAATTTACTTTCCCACTAGACTTTATAATTCTTGATATGTACGGATATCAAAGTGCCCTTGATCCTCGGAAGACCATTTTTATCTACCGCCCGTGCTAAGATTGATGTTTACAAAAGAAAGATTACTTTAAGAGTTGGGGAAGAGAAGATTATTTTCAAAAGTGTTAAATCTGCTAGTAGTTTAATTAAGAGGGTCTACATGCTAAGTTTGAGAGAAAGAATGGAACTTGATTTAGAAGCTAGGCTAATGGGAGAGACTTTGGTGTTAAATAGATCATTAGACCCTTTCTTGGAAGATTACATTGAATTAAATGATCTAAATGAACCATTTGAGCTTAGGAGAAATCAAGGAGATGATTTGATGCCCACCATTGAGGAAGGTGAGGTAATTGAGGAATTTAGAACTAGGGATGAAGATCTTGATACTGGAATTGATGATTACCCTAGTTATTGTAACGACGATAAGAAAATCCGTATAGATTGCGCTCACAACTTAAAGTTTTCATGCATGATAGGATTTGAATTTACTCATGCTAACTTTTTCCCATTATTGTATGTCAACATGATGTCAAGAAAATTTCATAATTCAATAATGAAAAATAAGATGGTGTACAAAGGGGATAATGTTGTAGGAGCCTTAATGAATGTGCCTATCTTTGTTGGAACTTTTTCTGTTATGACTGATTTTGCAGTTTTGGAGGATATGGATGCTTATCGTGATGATGGAATGGGCGATGTTATTTTTGGCGAACCATTCTTAAGAGAAGTTGGAATTAAAACAAAACGGTTCAAAGGGATTATTACCCTTTACAATGGTGATGATGAGGTAACTTACCAAATGGTGCGATCACATCCGAGGTTTGAACACCACACTAATGAACAATGCAACAAGATCCCACCGTTATTGAAGGTAATTGAGGAAGATAAGAAAAATGGAATCTTGCGTGCATACCAAAAGCTTAAGGGGTTCTACAAAGGAGTTTTGAATCTAGGACCCGATTACATTCGAGATGCAAAGATGGAAGAATGGCTCACACGCGGACACATTAGCGTGCATGAGATGGAATAAAAAGGAAGCTGAAGAAAAGTTCACTTAAAGACTTCGCTGTAAACAAAAGTGCTTCCCGAGAGACAACCCGGATTGCTATTTAATTTTGTTATCGAGTCTGTCTTCCCAGACGTCAATACGGCGTATCCGCTCCATACCATACGACGTATTGATTGTTTGGACGTTATCAGTCTTTATTTTTATTGCACTTAAAAAAAATAATTGTCAGTTCTGTAAATACGCCGTATTCATTCATTTGATACACCGTATCCACAGTTTGACTCGTAATTAGTTTGTTTAGTTTAGTTTAAATTAACCGTAGGTACCAAGATATGAATGCATTGTTTCTTCTATATTTTACACAGGGCCTCGAGAAAGAAAAATCGACGAATATTGGTGAAGAATTTAAATTTCTAGAAATCCTGAAGTGTTGAAGTCTTGAAACTTCAAGGCGGCAGTTTAACACAATCTTGCTCATAAACGTAACTTGGAGAATCTACCGAGCAAACATCAGGGGAGTTTCTTATTCTAATTCTTTTTAAATTCCCGTATTTAATGTTTTATATATACAACGAGGACGTTGTATAATTCAAGTAGGGGGGGATGGAATTAGAATGTTTACTTGTCCTATTTTTCACATTAAAATGAATAAAAAGCTTAAATTATGCTCAAATTCAAAAAAAATTCAAGCATACTTTTATGAAATTACTTGATACATAACCCGCACACAATAACCCTTGTTAAATATTGTGAGGATTTAACCTTTCCATTTCTAAATGTTTACCTAAATTCCATAAAATATGAGTGTGTCGATGATGTAGTAGACTTTAGAACTTGGCTTGGTATATCTATTTGAGACCACAGTGATGATTACTATGGATTTAAATGGAGTAACTTGTTTAAATTGGTAAATTTTAGGATTACACCCAAATCGCCTTTACATGTTGCTTATTAACTAAATACACCGGTTAGTTAACCTCTCGTTTAAACCCTTTCCACTCTCATCTTTAGAGTGATGATCCACTAGAACAACTCGTAGAGTAATCCTTTAGGAATTACACCAACTATTTGTTTCGTTACACCCTTACACCTTAACCTACCCTATTAGATTAAGTTTAATTTACATTTGCTAGTTGCTTAAAGTGTAAAGATTGTCTTTCCCAAAGTCTTGTGTCATTTTCTATCTTTGGTGCGGTTGGAAATTTGCACATTGCAAATGAGAATGTATATTATTAGTCAAAGCTCATGTGATTTTACTACCGTAACAATTATTGGTGAAACCGAAGAACGAGGAACTATCGAAGAAATTATCCGGAATTATTATGATCGTGAAGATGGTGAAACTACACCGAGATTTGAAGTAATGTTTGGTAAAAAATAATAAATAAAATAAAATCAAAAAAATAAGAAAAATACAAAAAGAGAAAGAAAGTTTAAAGATAATCGTTTCGCAAAGGAATTACCAAAGGAAGTACACGAAGGATCGATTATTCGTTGATACGTCTAAAAAATCAACGACGTAAAGTATTGTACAAAGTGGAAGATATCACCACATGCCTTGTAGAGTATGTAAAAGTTTTGGGATGATTGGGAAGTTGATCGTTACGGGAACGCCAACTTAGGTTGTTGTTTTTTTATCAATGATCAAGACATTGTAAATAGTTGTGTCTTTATCATGATAACGGTCGAGAAAAAAATGTCTAGAAACTTGTGTCTTAAGTCTTAATCTATTTGTTTCTTGCTTTTTATTTAACAACAATTTACTTCCCTCTCATCTGATGATTAGCCGCATGTCTATTCCGTCGTTACAGCCATGTATGCATGTCTTAGCTGCCTCGTTGGTTTATGACTTTTGGTGAAAGTTAGAAGGTTCTTACCCTATATCATTCTTCATCCTAACCGTTGGTTAAATTCGAATGGGGATGTGACCGAACACACATGTCTATCCTGGCGTTCTGGGTATGTATGTGTGCTTCAGCTGCCTTGTTGGAGTGGTACTTCTGATGAAAGATTGTAGAATGATCAACCGTACGCCTTTCCATACAAAAACCCATATTTACCTTTATAAACTTGTTACTCCTTGGCTTTAGTGGTGGAGATGTGTATCATTGCCAATCTTATGGTAGAATACTCATTACGAACGAGCAATTAAGCAAATTAGTTACATGTTACCACATAGATTAGTTGAGTGATTTGAGTGATTTCATCTTCCTATTTCGTGAGGTGTTTGGTTGTGTACTTGTAATAGATCAAATAAGTGCTTTAACGGAAAATATCCTTAGGGATACATTTTTATAAACTTCTAAAGGCTACTTGAGGACAAGTAGGATTCAAGTGGGGGGATATTTGATGACATCAAATAACGTCTATTTTATAGCATCATTTATCTCATGTTATTAACCCATTTTGTATAGTTATTGCAAAGAATTGTTACTTAATCGTTTATATTTGAGAATTGCAGTAATTATGGAGTAATTGGTAAAACTTAGCAAAAGGCGCGCATTCTGGAGCTTAAATGAAGATATTTTGAAGATTACTATTCTGAAGACCAATACGCCGTATCCATCAAGGAAGATACGGCGTATCCGTGCCTGCACTCACCAAAGACCATAAAAGGAATGAAGATCAATACGTCGTATCCAGAGGACTCAATACGCCGTATTCAAGATATGGAATCAATATAATATTCTGGAAGATATCAAACGTGGTCCCTACTCCAAGAAATCCCCAATACGCCGTATCCAATACATGGATACGCCGTATCCAACCGACTTCCAGACCTTATAAATAGAAAACTCAAAAACGAGTTTTAAGTGTGCTAAATCATATTCTCGATACCTAAACTACAAAAGTCAATTTTCAGAGGAGAAAAAGAGCAGAAGAGGTCGAGCAACGTATTCAATTCCATAGGAGACATCGTGTAATTCCATATACTTTAGTAATAGTTCAGTTTTTGGTTTCATTCGTTAACTCGATTAGTTTACCTTGGCTAAATTATTACTCTTGTATTTATTACGACGATTGAAGGCTAATACCTTTGGGTATTAGCCATTATTATGAAGATCTGAATATTTGGTATTTGTTTATATCGATTTCTTGATTTATCGGTGTATGCTTGTTTATGTTTATCAATTTATACTTGTTTACGCGCTTTTGTATGCGACCTATCATTCAACTGGATCTAGCTAAGTAGACCAAACGGATCTAGAGTCCGAGATAGCTCTCCATATAGTAATCTATACACCTAGAATAATAATTACACAAATATTGTCCTTCTAAGTCTGTGTTTAGGATACGCTTCGGGCTTAACTAGTTAATTAGATATTGCCTATGGTTTATTGATCGTGTTGACTAGTAGGTGACCTAGATAATTCAACAAATAACGTTCTAATTCCATTGGATAGTTAGACAAGTGGACTACTAGTGTATAGATTGCCATTAAGCGGTAAGTGGGTAAAGTCTATATGAGCTAGGGTTTAACAAGATCACCATTTCTTTAATCCCTAAGATAGATTATAATCAACAAATAAGGATGCTTTATGCGGATGTCTTAGGTTGATGTAACGCCTAAGTCTTAAGATTGATATTCCACCTCGAGAGAAGAAATCATTACACTTAATAAACAAACCAACGTTCTAATCGAATTAATAATGGTTAATACAGTTTTCTTATATAAGGTTCGACCGCTCTTTTATCTTTTGTTAATTAGCTTGCGTGGGTAACAGATTGTAGTCACCAACCAAACCGTGACAGTCTCTCAGGCTGAAACCCCCCTTTTCCATTAGAATTAGGATTTAGACTAAGATAGATTTAACATAGGATTATAATAGAATTAACATAGATTAGATAACCAAGATATTAATTAAATTGATAGATTTAACCTCACTCTCAGTGATCGACACTCTACTTACCACGAAACTACTACTGATCGGGTACACTGCCCGTTAAAGTGTTGTTTTTGATTGAGTCGGCAAAATATAAATTTAAAACTTAAATCATATAAAAAACAACCCTACACTACAACACATCAAGATCTTAGTAGTGTTGCTTCTTGTTGATGGATGTGCATGCTAGGCTCTAGAAAACCAACTTTTCTTTGTATCGCTGTTGATATGTCTAGGGAAACATGATTGTGTAGAAAGGATACCATCAGGTAACAGTCTTCATACTACATTGCCCCCTAATATGGTTGATCCACTTTTAATATATTTCACATGCACTTAGTGTACTCCTAGGGTCCGTGTAATAGTCTTCATACTACCTTGCATGTGCGTTGCTCTAGTGGCATACTAAGTAGACGGCGGGTTCGTGTAATTCGTTTATGATTTAGGAAATAGTTACACAGATCATCACAAGGGTGACAAGGCAACAACACTAGGAGAAGCAATTTAGGGAGTAATACATAATTAAATAAACACAGTCTTTTATCTTAGGTTGATAGCTAAACTAAACCACCTCTCTAACTATATGATTTACTTGCTTTCTATAAAATATAAAAATACAAAAATAATCTTCTCTCAACCCTTAGAACTCTGATAGACCGTGATCAAGCCTTCCCAACCTATTCCCCGAGTGAACGATAACAACCCCCGAGTCTTGCCTATACTACTACTACAATGATCAGGTGCTCTGCCTAGGGAGTTGTAAAACTTCTTGTAGAAGTCCTACGACGACCGCACATCAATCTTCTTTACAAGTATTCCAATCTTTTTGTAGAACCGTAGAGGGGGGGTGAATACGGATATCTTGACTTCTTTGAAATTTCTAAAACTTCAAGTCATAAATAACCAAGTGGTGTAATGATCTACTTGATGATGAAGACAATAAGTAGATAGATAGAGAGAGAGGGGGAGTGAGAGAGAGAGAGAGAGAGACCATGATATATACTCGTTCGGGATAGGAGGTTTAGACCATTCGTACGTCTAGTTGCAAATCCACGATACGTTACTATGACTCTAGTATAATCCTTATGGTGGACTATAAACCGTATTACAACTTTGCTCCACCGATATGCACTAAGATCGATGCTCACTAAGAAGAGCTACTCCCTACGGTATTTTGCCCTTAAAATCCACCCCTAAAAACCCATGATTTGACTTAACCTTTAGGATCACTTAGATCAACTAGGACCACTAAGAACTTCCCTTTGGAAGCTTACCAAACCCCAACTAGATCCCCAATGATCTAGATTTGATCACAAAGATACAAGACTTTCGTTACAACCAAATTAAATGATAAGTTGATTTTAGAATCAATCCCTAACCTAGCCTGGAGACTTGATTCTAAAAGAAAGGGTATAAGAAAGAAGACCCTCGAATACTAACATACAAGTGTGGATTAAGTACGTGTATGTCTCTCATGAGAAGATGTGTTCTTCAATAGATGATAGAAGAGAAGATTAAGAACACAAGAGGTATTAAACTTAGAGGATAAGAGAAGAGAAAAGTAAGGAAGAAAGAATGGCAAGAGGTGAGGAATACAATAACCAAGAGGGGGTATTTATAGGCCAAAAACCAAATGTGGCAAATCCTTATAGCCAGTTGCGCGCTGACCCACGCGTCAACGCGCCATCAGCGCGCTAGAACCCTCCTCGGGTTTTTCTGGTTTTTAACGTTTTAACTACCCGCTCTTGCTAAACCCCTAATTTTACTTCACTCTTTGACCTTTTCATTATTCTTACACTCAAGGTAAACCAATTCAAATAGCCATTTGATAAAAACGTTTGTGAAGTAATTTAGAAGAAGATTTGGTAGTGTTTGTTCAATATCAAAGAGATAGAAAAGAAGTGTTAGACAAAGGGTGTATTTGGGTATTCCTCACATGTAAATGGTAAGCTGGAAACTAACCATGATTGGGTTGATGAGTTGGCATAGTTAGGTTAGAAAGAAATATGCCAAAAGCATAAAGAATATTCCAAAGGAATATTCCTTTGCTTGGAGAGGAAGTGTGTATGTTGAAGGGATAATTTCAAATTTAAATTCAAATAAGAGGCACGTAGGATAAATGTGTGAAGGATGTGAGTTGGCATTGATTTGATGTTTTGGAGCCTAAATCATGTAATTCAAATTTAAATTGCATTTCAACATTTGGGAAAAAGATAGAATGAGTTAGGAGTGAGTTGGCAATAGGTTGGAGTGATGTGATGGTTTGGAGCCTAAAGATCAAATTTAAATTAAATGGTTGAGATGAGATGGTGAAGTGGCAAAGTGTATAGGAGAAGAATGGTGAGGTTGTAAGATTTAAATTCAAGCTTGAGAAGATATGAGAAGTGTGTAGAGAAAGTTTTGAGTGTGTGTGTGTGTAGCTTGAATTCATAAGTGGAAGTATATGTAAGTGAGATGAAAAAGAGAATAAATAGGAAGTGTATATGTTTTGATGTGATGGAAATAAGCCTATCTTGGAATGTTGGGGGACAAGAAGTACATCAAGTATAATGGTGTAAGGAATGTGAGTTGTCTCATGTGGGTTTTATTTTGGGAAGGTTTATATGAAGAAATGTTTAACCTTAGAGATGGTGTTGATGATGAAGAATAGAATAATCAAAGGATTGATTATGGTTTAATAATCATATTTCCATTAAGAGTGAAAAGGGATGAGCACATGTGATTATGGGTTAGTTTAAGAAATGAATGTTTAGAGTGTGTGTGAGAGGTATGATTATTTGTTGGGTAGAAGGGGTTAACAAATATTAGGAGGATGTTTAGAAGAGAGTGGATTATGTGAAGGACATGTAAGTAATGTATGTGTGAGTTTGTAAATCACTTGTAAGAAAGGGGGTAAGACATTCAAAGTACAATTAACCTCCAAATACCACAAACTCAAATAGTCACTTAGACTTAATCCATGATAATCAACAATGGATTTGATCACTAATCATCTTGATTCAAACAAGCTAAGTTCTTTGCATCTTAAGCAAAGCATATCCCATAACGGGAAAGGACGCGTTTACGTAAAGTGGCCTTTGAATTAGTGTGACTAATAAGGGAGTAAAACCCGTTACGTGATTAGGAAAAATGTAAATCTGGATTAAAGTCAAATGAATACTTTCGTTTGATGATATGTTGAAATTATATTCATACTAGGTTTAGAAAGAAGTTTTGGCCTTAGCTAGAGGCAATTGATAAAAGATTTGAGTTGACGTTTTGTTAAAAATAGGAGGATTTGTTTTTGCTCCTCTCCAAGTCTAAACCTCATTTGGACTGTTCCTAAATGCTCAAATATCATATTCATACCTTTATTTAAGTTTCCACATGTTTCGGGTAAGAGGAAAGCCGACTAATCAAAATCCGCACAAAACGGGACAACACCTGACACGTGGCGCGTCAAGAACTAGGTTCCCGGTTTTTAGATTTTGGCTATCGTTTATAATCGTAAGTGTTGCGAACGTTTATTTGTCATCATTAAAATATAAAAGAGATCATAGTCAATGTTGCACCAACAATCTCCCCCTTTTTGATGATGACAAATAAATTTTCGAAAGCAAATAAAATTACAAACATAGCAAAGATGAAGAACGCCGTTAATGTGGCTTGCGTCTTGATCTTGGCCTTGTAATTTCGTGAAGCTTGAACTTGGTCTTCACCGAGCTTGAGTAGCTTATCTTCTCCCCCATAAGCTCTAGCACTTTGCTTTCTTTCTCCCCTTTTTGTCAAATCTAAAAGGCAAGATTTTAGTCTTTCACTTAAAGGTTGATATCTTTGTAGAAGAAGAGATTAGATATCTTGACACGTGCTCCCCCTAGATCGTTCCTCCCTCTTGTTTTAAGGCGAGGATCCATGGCTCAAGAGCATAACCTTCGCGGTGTACTTGGCTACAACTAGCAATAAACAAACACAAAACAACACAAGCAACAAACATATACACATGTTTAAGTCCAACATGGGTTAACTTACCATTTGAAAACTTGGAAACATGGATGAGTACAAACATGGATTATTGTGACTTTGTACATTGTTGCATATATTCATATACATATTTTAGCATTTTATATGTATAGTTTTCATGACTCTAATTACTTTTTATTGAGCATGTTTTGAAAGTTATGTCATAATTTTATCCCATTACATTGTTCAAGATGGGTTTTCATTAGGCATCAATAAGCAAAGGGGCATTCAAGCATTTTATTTCACATAAAACATAAAACACATAACATAGATTTAACATAATCTAACAATAAGCAATTCTAGGCAGTCCTACACTACTTTATTCCTTCCAAACTTGTGTTCTTCCAAAAAGATTATTTCTAGGTTTTTAGTCTTCTTCAATTCATTCTTCATTAATGTCTTAAAGGAAGACCCTAGCAACATCACCAAAGGTCGTGGTTAGAACCTTAAGATCGTTGTTAATGGTTATATGTATCTCTCGCAATTCTCTGCGAAGAGCATACATGTTCTTTTTAGTCATGTGTTGCACTTGGCAACATATGCATTCATCAGCATGAATGCCTCGAGAAGGTTTCACAAGCTTGCAACTTATCTTTTCCCATATTAGGTCCTCAACCAAGCTTAGCCTAAGAAATGCTTTGTAAATTTCTATATCACCTCCATTAGAATCATCCCAATTAATTAGTTCTTCTTCCAGGGTTATTATTCTCCTACCGGTGTTATTATGGAATGAAGATCCTTTAAACTCACTCATATTTCTTGCTTTTGTTTAACCTTAAGTGCCGAAAATTTTTTTCTATTGGATTTTGTTATGTATCATGAACTTCTGCTAGTTGCTTTTAAATTATATAACAAACCGGTAATTTTTGGACAACTGTAAATGATATCTTTACAACTTTACCCCTTAGAAGAAATTCGGGTCTGACTTACTTTTGACTTTTTTCCCCCCCTGCCCTTTTATTTTCTCATGAAAACGATTACCGCGTAACCGGTAATTTTTTAGAACATATTTAAATAATAAATCATATTTATTATTACATATCTCTCATTTACAAATTTATTTTTCAAACTTATTTGACTTGAAAACGAGAAGATATCTCGCAAATTATGAAAAACAGCACACAACGCGTACCGACACGAAAATAATTAAATTATATCTAATTATCACTTTTTATTAAATAAAAATATTTAATAAATTATTTAACATTTTATTCAAAAGCGTTTATTTAAAAACGCGAATATTCAAGTTTACAGTTTCATTTTACGGACAAAGCTTACCCGTGATACCCGATGGCTACCCAATAAATAACAAACATTTTAGATAAATGATATAAAACATATATGAAATAATAGTCGTGTAAATACTCATTTTAGTGGGAAAAATTATTTGGAACGCAATGGCATAATTTTCGTGTCTTGAATCCATCGTTAATTATCCTAAACGAGTTCCGAACCATTATTTAACAAAAGTTACACTTTTGGTTCCTGTGGTAATATTTACAATATTAACCCCAATCTATTTTAGACTTGCCCCATATTATTTAAACTTTCAAGTATAAATACTAATGAGTTTGGGTTTTATCTTATTTTTCTTGCAAACCCTAGCCCCCACTCCTCCCTCTCTTCTCTTTCATCTCCGGCGTCGTCTCCGGCCGGATCCCGGCCACCAACCGACCTCCACCCCTATCGAAACACCATCCTCGTCACCACGGTATCTCCATCCGCCACCATCTAATAACCACCCCGTCACCTACACTGCCACCACCAACCATAACCTCCCATCACCACCACGTTCACCAGCCATACCACCATCTCGTCACCACCGTGACCACGTCACACCAGCCTCACCATAACCACCTCGCAGTCGCCACCACGCCATGGTTACTGTGGCCACAGCCACCACCTCCTCGGCCGCCATCGTCGTCACCAATCCAAGAAAGATATTTAGGTTATCTTGGATTAGAGTGAGGGCACGCTTAGGATTCGTGGTTGATTTGTAAAAATTGATTAAATAAAAACATTACAAGATTTGGTAAATTAAAAACCAGATTTAATGGTGGTTTAAATGGTTAAATAAAATGTGTTATTGATTGATTTTCGTGGGTGTTTGTTTCTGTGTTTTTACAACGGTAAGGATGCGTTTGGTTCTGTGTTTTGCAGCCAAACAGGGTGTGTTTGGATCTGTGGTTAACATCCACAAGGGTATGTTTGGATCTGTGGTTAACAGCCACAAGGGTGCGTTTGCTTCTGTGGATTAATTGACCAAAAAGGGCGTTTGGTTATGGTTTTAACAACCTAACAAGGGTGTTTGGTTTTGGGGTTAACAGCCCCAACAGGGACGTTTGGTACAGCAAAGCTCTAACGGGACGTTAGGTTTGGTTGTTGTAGCCCTTAATAATGGTTTGTTTGTTTTGCTTATTATTGTTTTATTTGTTGATCCTAGTCTATATATATATATATATATATATATATATATATATATATATATATATATATATATATATATATATAAAGAGAGAGAGAGAGAGAGAGAGTTAGGATCAAATAAGAAGTTTTCTTCATAAAATAAAAAGGACAAAAGTTACTATAACCCGTCATAATCCGAGATCACCGACTTAAATTAGATGCATCTGCTCTCATAATCATTATAATGCAATTAAAAACGCATCATAATGTGTTTTTTTATAGCTTTTAATTAGATGCAAATATGTATATTAGGAAATTCATTTCTTATGTTTTCTCTTGATTTTTGTTTATCTGCATGTGCCAAAATCATAAAAATCAATTTCCACCATCTAAGCATCGAATTAACGTTCGAAACTCAAAGTGATGCATCTAAATGAATAAAAATACATATAATACAAGTCGTTGCATCTCAAATGTGTGGTTTTAATTCACTTTTAAATTCTCACCCACATTTATTTTAATTTACTTCTCACTGGATCCCTACATATATATAAATATATCATGATACTATATATATAATATATATATAATATAATATATTTTATATATATTAAATATATATATATACATAGTAAATATATATACATAATAATACAAGTCGTTGCAATCACAAATTGTGGGTTTATTAGTCACAATCTCATCACTTCATATATTAATTTTACTTCTCATTGGATCCCTACAATATATATATATATAAAAGTACAAATTTATATATATACATATACACACCCACAATATATATAATCATACATATAATTCATACATATACATATATATATACATTATATAATACACATATGATATATATATATATATATATATAAATCTATATATATATAATATGTATGTATAAATATATTTGTAATGTATACATATATATGTATTAAACATATATATATATATGTATGTATACATATATATGTATGTATACATATATATGTATGTATATATATATTGAAACACGCAAATAATTGGTTAAGGAAAAACATTGAATTTTATAAATATGGGAAACGTCGTATAAACAAATAGGTCATGTCGAAAGATCTATAAATTTTTGTACTTAGTAATTTTCACTAAAATTTCTATTATTTTAGAAACCCGATAAAAAGACGAAGATATAAGGTTTTAAGATTTATTAAATTGTAACTATACAATAACCCGGTAAATAAACTAAAACTATACTTTTACAAATGAGACAACTAGTCTAACTAAAACCCGTCAAGAAAATGAAATACTAAATTATAAGATATTATTATATAATTCCCGTCTAATAGACAAAATAATGACTTTTGTAAAAACTTTAAAAATATCATTTAGCTAATTCGAAACTTTAAAACGTGTGTTTACTTTTATGCAAGAACTTTTTATTAATTTATTTGGTGATTTCCGAAAACGTGTAATATATATTAGGTATATATATTACATACTTTAACTTGTTCTTCGAATTCTTTTATTCATTGTAATGTATAATACTCGCCACGTATTATATATTTTTCTTGTCTTTCATATATAATATATACGGAATATATTACATACTTTGCGTTTACTTTTCGATTTATTTTATTTAACCAACCACCAAACTATTACAATTTGAAATCTAAATCTTTATCAATGTGTCGCGTTGATATAATCATCTATCGGAAAACCCAAATACATTCTCCTAAGCTAGTGTGTCATAGCCATTAAGATAAACCGTAACTTCTTGGTCGAGCCGTTCCGGATTCCGTTGTGTTTTACCTAATATTTGCATTCTTGCCAATTGTTCTGCAACATCAAGGTGAGTTTATAGCCCCTCTTTCACTTGTTTTAGATTTACATTACAAATCTCAGGGGAGAATACATGCTCGTTACAACTTGTTTACATATTCATTTACAATCTTTTTACATATGTAAGTGCATACTTGATTTCGTAACTTGGTTACATACTCGTTTACCTACGCATTTACAAACTCGTTTATATGTACATTATTTCAATGCTCGGGTATGCCAGATAGGGCATCCAGTATGAGTACATTATTTCAATGCTCGGGTGTGCCAGATAGGGCATCCAGTATGAGCACATTATTTCAATGCTCGGGTGTGCTAGATAGGGCATCCAGTATGAGCACATTATTTCAATGCTCGAGTGTGCCAGATAGGGCATCCACTATGAGCACATTATTTCAATGCTCGGGTATGCCAGAGAGGACATCCAGTATGAGCACATTATTTCAATGCTTGGGTGTGCCAGATAGGGCATCGAGTATGAGCACATTATTTTAATACTTGGGTGTGCCAGGTAGGGCATCTAGTATGAGCACATGTCCATTATTTCTATTAGTGCAGTCGAAATTACATTCTTGTAACAATTGTACGTGTTACATGTCATCCACTTTCAAATCTTTGATCCAACATCTATACATATAGTTTTGCGATTATTATAAAGATTTAAATGGTCATACACGCTTTGCAAATCTTTGATTTCAACATTTATACTTATAAAAACCTATGAACTCACCAACTTTATGTTGACACTTTTAAGCATGTTTTTCTCAGGTGAATTAGATATTTGGCTTACTTGATGTGCATGGGAGTCTAAAATTACAAGATTTCATACATGGGTTTCTACAAACAAATCTCGTTGTACTACTTTCATGATTTTCATTGTGATGCAATTATAGGACAAATCAAGTTCAATTTCAATTTCAACTAAATTAACGAGATTACTTTCCAAATGACACATTTAGAGGTCGTTCTCCTGTATCTTGTGTTGTTGTATTATGAAGTAATGCTCTCGGACATATTTCCGCTGCTACTCATTTTTGGGGGTGTTACAGATTGGTATCAGAGCCAAGGTTATAGAGAACTAGGTTGCATATTATACCTAGACTATAACCATTTTCACAAACATTGCATCACATCAAATATTTTTGGGGGTGCTTACTTGTTTACATTACGTGCTTGCATGACATACATATATATAATATATATGCTTACATCTCTTTGCGTATATCGTACATTTATTTATATAAGAGTTATTTATATAAATAATAGAACATTTCTTAAGATATTGTGAGTTACACAATGGTCTCATTTCACTTCTCAGACATCGCGAGTTACACAATGGTCTCACTTATTTCTCAGACATTGTAAGTTATACAATGGCCTCAAAAACTCTTCCATAACCTTATACAATATCGTATTACACGAAACCCGTCACAATTTTGTTTATATGAAATTATGTATGAATCTAAGTATTACAAGTCTTGTATGGGCGGGACTTGTAATAGGAGGATTGATACGATAATTGCTATGTTAACTCGTTCATAAAGACCTTCATCTTATTTACTATAACCGTGTACTCATCAACTATTTTGAACACTATGTCGATCTTCCCTGATTATTTTACTCCCTGTCTCCGGAGACGAGTTTTAAACACTCGTCTCATACTCATTAAAGAACATGCATCGTCATGTTATCCACCACTATGAAGGTTATGTGAGTACGCATATTGCATCAGAAATTCTTAAGTAGGATGATTTATTATTTCTTTATTTGAAAAGATTGGGACGCCTCTTCATTTAAATAAATAAATTATAAATCTCCGAACCATAAGTTTATCATTTCTTACTTACATAAAGTTGGATGCTTCTTTATGTAGATAATAAATTATAAGCGAGTGGGCTTATTTGTATCCAATATGACATGAATATGAACTCAAACCCGACAATCATCGAAATCCATTAAAAAGATCAAGAAACACAATAGTGTCTTACCACTCCGTAAAAATCTTAAGGCCTCACTCGAACACCAGATCTCATTCTTAAGTTATTACTTTTGCCATTATGAATCCTTGCAATCATGAACTGTCTGTGGAGCTAACAGACTGAGTACAATATTCCACCACCTATCACATAAGCTCTCCCACGAACTCCTTCCATTTGTTGAACCTTATTCTGAGGATATTATTCCTCAAAATGTCCTTACTCTTCGTATTCCATCACCGTTTGTTATAGTTGTCGTGGTTATGTTGCTATTGTTGGGTCCTTGAGCAGTCCCAGCTCGTATAACTTTGTTCAATAAGTAATGCAACCCCCCTTAAACAAGATAACCCTTTGTCGATATAATATTCGGTTGATTTATTCATTACAGACCAATAGTACAACAATTTAAGTCATGATACATCCTGCCAAGTAAGTTGAATACTTACATCCATTAGCCTCGTCCGTTATTAATCATCGAACATTACAGATATCAGAAATGAGACGCTATCCTTAAGCAATTAAAACTTTATATAGATATACCCACGCGACTACGCCTTCTCATTTGATGTTTTCACTATTAAGAGACTTTTTTTATAACGCGTTTATATCAATCATAAAACTTGTAATGATATTTTTATAAAATACCTACTCTGATGGATTAAATATTCTGGTCAAACCTAGCCAAAATTTATGTATTAAGAAGTGTCGAAACATCAAATTTTGTTGAATAAAATTTTCAACGCCATGTTTAAAACTGTTTATTAAATCTTAAATCTTTTCTTGAGCAAACAGTAGGTTAACAAAAATCGAATCCTAGGACGAGATTCCTTTAAGGGGCAGGTATTGTAACAACCAGCAATTTTTGGAACTTTAAATGACTATTTTACCCTTTGACTTTTTGGGTCTAACTTGACTTTTTGACTTATGACCTTTTATTTTCACATAAAAACGATTACCGCGTAACCGTTAATTTTTCGAAACATATTTAAATAATAAATCATATTTATTATTACATATATGATGACATCAAATAACGTCTATTTTATAGCATCATTTATCCCATGATATTAACCCATTTTGTATAGTTATTGCAAAGAATTGTTACTTAATCGTTTATATTTGAGAATTGCAGTAATTATAGAGTAATTGGTGAAACATAGCAAAAGGCGTGCATTCTGGAGCTTAAATAAAGATATTTTGAAGATTACTATTCTGAAGACCAATACGCCGTATCCATCAAGAAGATACAGCGTATCCGTGCCTGCACTCACCAAAAGACCACAGAAGATTAAAGATCAATACGTCGTATCTAGAGGACTCAATACGCCGTATTCAAGATATGAAATCAATATAATATTCTGGAAGATATCAAACGTGATCCCTACTCCAGGAAATCCCCAATACCCTGTATCCAACCCATTGGATACGCAGTATTGAACAAACTTTCAGACCTTATAAATAGAAAACTCAAAAACGAGTTTTAAGTGTGTTAAATCATATTCTTGATACCTAAACCACAAAAGTTAATTTTCAGAGGAGAAAAAGAGCAGAAGAGGTCGAGCAACGTATTCAATTCCATAGGAGACATCGTGTAATTCCATACTTTAGTAATCGTTTAGTTTTTGGTATCATTTGTTAACTCGGTTAATTTACCTTTGCTAAATTATTACTCTTGTATTTATTATGACGTTTGAAGGCTAATACCTTCGGGTATTAGCCATTATTATGAAGATCTGAATGTTTGGTATTTGTTTATATCGATTTCTTGATTTATCGTTTGTAGGCATTGTATATGATTATCAATTTTAATACTGTGTTTACGCACTTTTGAAGCACCTATCCATTCAAACTGGATCTAGCTAAGTGGACCAAGTGGATCTGAGAGTTTCGGGATAGCTCTCCATAAGTAGATTTATACACCTATGAAAATAGTTACATAAATATTGCCCTTCTAAGCTGTGTCTAGCAAATTCCATCCGGGCTTAACTAGTTAATTGGATATTGCCAATGGTTTATTGATCGTGTTGACTAGCAGGTGACCTAGATAATTCAACAAATAACGTTCTGATTCCATTGGATAGTTGGACAAGTGGACTACTAAGTGTATAGATTGCCATTAAGCGGTAAGTGGGTTAAATTCTCTATGAGCAGGTTTAACAAATCACCATTGCTTTCATCCCAAGATAGATGTATACTCAACAAATAAGGATGCATTATGCAGGGGAAGCTTTTAATTGTGACAGAATTAACGTGTCTAGGTTTTAGGATGATGTAACACCTAAGTCTTGAGAATGATATGGCACCTCGAGAGAAGAAATCATTGCACTTAATAAACAAACCAACGTTCTAATCGGATTAATAATGGTTAATACAGTTTTCTTATAGCTTGCGTGGGTAACAGTTTCTTAAATTGATTGTAGTCACCAACCAAACCATGCCAGTCTCTCAGGCTGAAAACCTTCCCTTTTCTATTAGAATTAGGATTTAGACTGACATAGGTTGGTTAACACAAATCGAATCCCGGGACGGGATTACTTTAAGGGGTTGGTACTGTAACAACCGATAATTTTTAGAACTTTAAATGACTATTTTACCCTTTGACATTTTGGTTCCGACTTGACTTTTTGACTTTTGACCTTTTATTGTCGAATAAAAATGATTACCGTGTAATCGGTAATTTTTTGGAACATATTTAAATAATAAATCATATTTATTATTACATATCTCTCATTTACAAATTTAATTTTCAAACTTATTTGACTTGAAAACGAGAAGATATTTCGCAAATTGTGAAAAACAGCACACAACGCGTACCGACACGAAAATAATTAAATTATATCTAATTATCACTTTTTATTAAATAAAAATATTTAATAAATTATTTAACATTTTATTCAAAAGCGTTTATTTAAAAACGCGAATATTCAAGTTTACAGTTTTATTTTACAAACAAAGCTTACCCGTGATACCCGATGGCTACCCAGTAAATAACAAACATTTTAAATAAATGATATAAAACATTTATGAAATAATAGTCGTGTAAATACTCATTTTCGTGGGAAAAATTATTTGGAACGCAACGGCGTAATTTTCGTGTCTTGAATCAATCGTTAACTATCCTAAACCAGTTCCGAACCATTATTTAACAAAAATTACACTTTTGGTCCCTGTGGTAATATTTACAACATTAACCCCAATCTATTTTAGACTTGCCATATTTATTTTAAACTTTCAAGTATAAATACTAATGAGTTAGGGTTTTATCTCATTTTTCTTGCAAACCCTAGCCCCCACTCCTCCCTCTCCTCTCTTCCATCTCCGGCGCCATCTCCGGCCGGATCCCGGCCACCAGCCGATCTCCACCCCTATCGAAACACCATCCTCGTTACCACGTTATCTCCATCCGTCACCATCTAATAACCACCCCATCACCCTCACTGCCACCACTAATCGTAACATCACATCACCACCACGTTCACCAACCACACCACCATCTCGCCACCAACGTGACCACGTCACACCAGCCTCGCCATAACCACCTCGTAACCGCCACCACGCCACGGTTACTGTTGTCACACCCCGACAATGGCGGAAACTCGGGAATGCAACATAATGATCAATCATAACACAAGATACAAAATAGAGAAAACTACATTGTATAAACTCCAAGTGCTATGAAGACCATCACCCTTGAACAAACTCAAGTGATGTCCCAAATCGCAACTAAAATCCACAATCTCTTACAATTATTCAAATGCCCACACAGGGGACCATAATCTAAACTTATTCCAAAACATCCGAAACTAAAATCAAACAACAAGCAAGCAAGACTTCAAACGAAATTCCACACGGGATACTTCTAAGTCTGCTATCAATCACCAAACTACTCTTCTTTTACTTCACCTGAAAATGATACTCGAAAACGTCAACAATAATGTTGGTGAGCTCGTAGGTTTGACCTTAAACCCAAAAGCTGTGCCAATATTTCAACAGTGGACAATAGTGCTATATGACAGTGAATATATGCAAACAACCTTAGCATCACCGCTAATCAACAACCATATGTCACTTACGCACCTAAAGGGCCTACCAGCTGGAGCACTAAAATTAGGGCAGGACCACACACAAACCTGGGTAGGCGTACCCATCCGCTCCAATAATCACACAAATACTGGGTAGGCGTACCCATCCGCTCTAAACAATCATACAACACATAATATTCACATAGCAGTCATAACCATTAGGATTAGTGTTGCTTAGATTAATTTACATATTTGGGTTCTTGTTTTGTGTGTTTAATTTTCTGCATTATATATTTTTTGCCTATTGTGTGTTTCGCATTATTCAAAGTACGCTATAGAATGTTTTTTTTAAAACCAATACTGCGTATTCAATTTATTGGATACGACATATAATTTTTTTTTCAAACCAATACAGTGTATTCAACTCTATCATCAATACGGCGTATTCGGTTCACTGAATACGGTGTATTAAGCTATTTGACTATTTTCTTTCCTAGCAAATTTATTACAGGATAAAATGGACGTTTCAACATTACTATGGAGGAGTATATCAGGCTTGAGGAAGAAAAAGCTCGTAGGTGTGGTAAGGTGTATAACTGGGATCTGTTGAAACTGAATTCCCATCTATAGTCTTTAACGACACATTAACATCTGAAGCAGCACTCTCGTGTGAGCCTACGGTAAGTTCTCTTAACAACGATGAAATCGACTTTAGAATATCATTTGACAAATCTGACGACGAAGATTGCACAGTAATTTTCAACAAAAAATCATTTTCTTACAAAATAATTTATGTCAACAATTTAAAAACGGATTCGGAAAATGATAATGAAAAAGTCAGTATGCCTTTGCTTCCATCACCCAAGCCTACGGTCAGTTGTTTTGATGATTTAGACTTCTTTAATGATCTTGAGAATGAATTTCCAGCCATTGTTTACAATGATGCTCAAACGTCTAAATTAGATGATTTAGACTACTTTAAAGATTTTGAGAAAGAATTTCCAGCCATTGTTTACAATGATGCTCAAACGTCTAAATTAGATTTCTCAACTAAACCTGTTTTAAATCCTCAACATATCGATAAATTTAATTTGAAAGATGAAACATCATTGTCCGAATGTGATGAAGAGGAACAAAACATTTTAAACTTTAATGATCTATTTCCTTTTAACGTAATTTATCCTGATGAATTTAAAACAGATACGGACAATGATAATGATAAAGTCGATATTAAACACTCTTCGGGGGATTTATCTGTTAAACCATTACCTGATTTAATAAATAACGATGTTGGTGCCTATGCACATGGGTCAAATAAGCTTTTGGAAACAAGTCATGATACATCTAATAATTTTTTCAAAACTAGAATTTTTATCAAGGAATTAAATCTTAATATCATGACTTGTAATTATATTATTAAAGGGATGCTAATAAAAATTTTTAAGAATTTATATGTGACGTTTGGCATTTCGTTCGACCCCAAATTGTTTTATAAGGATGGGAATAAATTGAGGCAAGTCTAACTTAAAGACTTTTATAAAAAATAAGCTATCTAGAAACATATATTATTCAACCATCACGACCACAACATCAAAACTACAAAAACCCCTTTTTCTCTTTTTACATCCAACGAACCAAACACCCTCTTTTTATCCGTTTCGTTTCCAAAAATCGATTTTCATGACGATCAACTTGTACAACTAACATCTATGCATCAAAATACACCCAAAAGGACAAACGAAATTTAAATTTGAAAACTTACAAGAAAATCTTCAAAAATGTAGATTTCGACACGAACCGGACAACCCAAACGTTGTTTAAATGAATACCCAAATACTCGTATCAACCCGGAATATCACGTTCTCGATCAAAGTTGGAAAATATATGGTGGTTGTGGTGGTGTAGGTGGCGGACGAACCAAAGACACACACACACAAGTGTGTTTTATTTTTTTGAAAATGAAATGGATTATGATGAAAAAGGTTCTAGTGGAAAGCATATATGTGTACATCCTTGGGACATGTTAGCTAAATTTAAGCCTTCTTGTCCCCTTAACCTCCCATGACTGGCTATGGCATCCAAAGGGGCCTCGGGTGCTTCTTTCGAGAAGGGGATCACTTAAATACTCGAAAACTCACCTTAAAAATTACCAAAGTTAATTAGCATTTTTTTCACCTTAAAAATACTTTTCTATTAACCTAGAGTATTTACACGACATATTTACACTTTAAACCCTTCAAAACTCATTTGGACATTAACGAACGTGTCGGACTCGTTTTTTGGCATTTCTCAACATTCACATATCAAACCACCCGGAATACAAATAACACAATAATACCTTCCAAAAGGGATTATTAATCACAATAATTCATAGTTCACCACAATTCTCAACAAAATCACCACCGTCAACATGGTATAAAATTTGAATAAACTGACAAAAGTCAAATAGTCAAAGGACTATAAATGAAATATTCAGAACACAAAAAGGGCAAAGGTTACACAAAAGTAAATCAACACCTTCCAATTTATGTACAAAACATGTGTGTTTTCTGAATGCTACTTCGAGATCCGAATCACAAAATTGCCCAACAAAGAATAAGTTATAACCATGACTTTCTACATAGTAAACACGTGAAATCATAATATTCCCAATTTGTAGATCTCTGTATCCCATAATTGATGCAAAGTGGTCATTTCCGAATCAGACCGTACCAATAAATTTGGAAACAAAATTGATGAGCTTGTCATGGTATCTAGTCATGTGTTTGGAACAACCGGAGTCGAAATACCAAAGAACAATTTCTACAATCTGCACAAAAAGAAAGAAGAAAAACTATTTACAAAAGGCTGGATCCCCAACTTTGGATTGGGTTCCGGGTTGTTAGTGAACTTAGGTGACTCCTAGATAGTTGAACCTCCATGGTGGAAGTTCCTTATTAGACAATATACTTTTAAACCCATAATCATGAATATTAAACGGATGAATTCATGAGTTCAACATTGATCTAAATAGGGATTCCCTGGCGGTGGCATATCTAAGACTAAGTTTAGGACAAGGTTCATCAACCAGAATTACTATGGTTGTAGGGATTTACCCAAGAGGTATAACTACATTAGTAGTGTTGCTAGAAGAAGGACACTCTTTTCCTACCGAGATAACAGTCCTTCTAGTGGGAATCCATCTAAGTCCTACAGTTTTAAAGATCCGACTTGTTGGTTTCCATTTAAACTTTTCTTTTTGCTTCACATATTTAACCTTTTTACGTTTTTGCACATCTTTTAGATATTTAACAACACAAGCATCATGATTTGCAGAAAACAAACATTCATTACAAGATAAGCAAACATTTCATAAAAAAAAAAAAAAAAAAAAAATAAATGTCTTTGACAAATGTAAAAAGAAAAAAAAAAAAAAAAACAATATTCTTAACATTCGCATTACAATCTAAAATATGATTGTTATTATTTGAACTAGACTTAGACTTCCTAGGTTAGGATTCTACTTTATTTTTCTTGCTTCTACTTGATGGTTGCGGGATCCTATCATTCCTTGTATTGCTCCTAGGTTTTGATCCGCTAGCATCAGTATAGCTTACTCTTCCTGTAGAAGGCGACATAGTGTTGTCAGTCTTTTGAGTGTTTTGCTTGACTGCATGATTATTAGTGTCATAAACAATTATTTGTTTTGATCTAGATGCATCAGTGCAAGGATTATTGTTCTTTCTTTGGTTTGTAGTGGGAGCCCACTTTTTATTCCCGCTTTCAGTGAAACGGCATGAAGCACTAACATACACTAACAGTTCTTGAATTCACTCAGCAAACTTAGAGACATGACATATATGTTCATCTAAAGGTTTTAATGCTCTAGCTTCTTTTAATAATTCATATAGTGTTGCTACGTGCTCCTTAGTGACTTTCAGATAATCTCGATGCACAACCTTATTGTTCTTAAAGTACGCATTGATTGGTCAGACTCAATCATAAGCAAACCTGGGGTAAGAACTTTTGTGCATTTTTCAATTATCTTGTTGGTAGTCAATTGTGTGTGAAGTGACTATTTTTGACAAATTATTTTTCTCAACAACTTTAGGAATAACCTTTGATTTATGAAGCGAAATTACTAAATAAAGAGTTTTAGTTTCCTGAAGTTTGAAGGTTTTAAGCATATTAGGATTCACACTTACCATTTTGATTTAGAGTGAGAATTTAACCAACAAAAAAAAAACCTTTTTGCTTTTAACTATTCTTATAACTTCTTGTTTTTAGAAATCTGATCATTCAGTTTTTGTTGCAAAGAATTAGTTTGAAGTTTGCTTTTTGCCCGTGTTTGCTTGATTGAATCATAAAGATTTTTATAAACTAACTTAAGGTGTTCTCTTTCCTTAACTAAGGAAGAAACCTAAAAAGCTAGTGACACATTCTCATCCTCTATTTTCTGAATTCCTAGAATTAAAATTAGGTTATTCACACTGAGTCACTAGACTCTTTTCATGCAATTGAGCTAACTGATGTTTCAATTCATTGATTACAAGTGTTTTATCTTGCAATTACACTTTCAGATCATTTATCTCAAAGGATTTATTATTGATCTCATTGATGAAAGAATTTTTATGTTTTGTCCAAGAGTTATTACTAATCATTTTTTCTTTGATCTGTGAAAAGCAAGATCAAGAGAAATGTTGTATTCCTTAAGACTTGTAAAACGTTTTTCCAGTTCAGAAAATGATTTGTTTGATTCTTGTTGTTCTAAAAGCACAATGTCAAGACTTTGACACTTTTCACAATTATCAACTTCATTCAACGAACGCATAGTGCACATAATAATCACACGGTAAGAGAATATGTTTCTTTCCAAGAGTTCGTCGTTGTTTGATTAAAATTTGTTTCTTTTCAATTTCAAAACATTTCTTTGCCACTACACATTGATCAACTTCGTCTTCCATTTGTTAAAAAATATCTTTCATTTCTTTGACCTCGTCGTTAAGACCATTTTCAAAAAGTTTGAAATTTTCTTTAAGATTCTTAAAAAATGGTATGACATCTTTTGTAAAGCCCTTTTTATGTATGATTGCTCCCAACTACCGATCTCATGAGGAGATAAAGTAGTTCTTCTTTTAATGCAGTCATCAAACTTACTCATAAGATTTATTGTATTTTGAAGATTTTTTAGTACCTGATTGGTTGATGGGAGTTTTTTAGGAAAAACATTTACGGGAGACACTTTTAGAAATACTTGGTGTAGAAGACCAATACAGTTGTTCTACAAACAATTGTTTTTGTGAAATAAAATAATCGTAGAGATTATTTAGTTTTCAATAATCAATCGGTTTAGCATTAACCTCAGTTTGTTTTTCTTTCATTTTCAACCTACTCTCTTCAACAAGTATCAGTGTTTCCTCAGAATCACACACAGAAATAAGATTATGTTTATTAGTCAACACATGCCAAAGATATAGCACATGTCGTTTCTATTGAGCTTGATGAAGATACAAATGATTTTGATAACCAAGAGCTATTTTGTGAGCTTCATCATAAAAAACTTGAGGTTTGGTTAACATTTGCATTGTTTGTGTAGATTGACCTACTTTATAAACAGTGTTTTCCAATTTTTGTTTAGCTTTTTCCAAATCCAAGATTTCATTGATGTTCTTTTCATATTTTTCACATACTCTTTTTTGTGTTTTTCAAAATCATTTTTGAGAAAATTATTTGCTTTTTGTGTTAAATTCTTAATTTGTTGTTGTTGAGCAAATACTTGTATTTCAGAAGCGTCCACATTTTGATTTCGATCAACAATTACTGTTCGTAATTCAAAATCTAAAAATGCTTCTCTTTTTGCCAAAAACTGTTTAGAACTGTATTCTTTTTCTAAAGTTTTGACTCTTTCTTTATACTTTTCAAGCTCAGCGTGGTTAATGATACATTCACACTATTTAGCCTCTTTGATTTACCAAAAAACAGTTGAGAGCTACTTGAGATTTTCTAGAGTTGTTTAATTGACGCATACGCAAATCATACCTCTTTTTAGTACATACAAGAGGGAGCGCATTTTTGAGAGAATCAACGTTTCGATAATAGCTATGCGGTAATTCAGTCATAAGTACGATAACATTGCTATCACTCATAGGTTTAATTATCTGAATCTTTTGATGAGGAAACTACTGTGTTCGAGCGTAAACTATTGATTCTTAGCATCTAAATTTAACATATCAGAATCCATGATAAGTTGGATTGTAAGAGGTACCTTTCGGAGAGTGTGTATATCTGTAATCATAAGTCAGAGTGACTTGTATCATCATTGATATGAATTCTACAAAAGAAAGACTGGTCTGCATGAAGATATAGTCACTTGGCAGTAGCTCGACATCATCACAATCTGAATCGCATATATGCCATCAAATGAAGGCCTGTGCCTTGAAATAGTTAGTGGTGAGTTGTAGCGAAGAAACATCACAGTCGTCTTTGACTCTTCCATCTTATCAGCCATCGAAATCTTGTGTTCTTTTATGTAACATCAGCACTCCAGGCTTCCTGTTGGCTTAGCAAGCACAGAGAAGATCGCTTTAAACCATTCAGACATCTTTCGACCCTCATCTTTGCAGTACAGACGCTTAGCAATATGACCTTCACCCTTGAAAATATGACATCTGAATACCCTTGGTTGATTTGAGCTCTTGTATCTTTACATTATATGACAACCGTTGCTCATTATCTTACTTTTTTTCCAGCATTACCCATAACCCTAAGACGTTTTCCTGAACAATTTGACCTGTAACTTGGCCATTTTGAATTGTAGCTTGAGTTCTTAGATTAAACATAGTTATGAGTTGGTTATATGTGGGAGGATATCTTGAGCTATAAGGATAACTCAAAAAGATTATAGCTTTGTTGAGACTGGCTATTGGATCATTAGTTGGAAGAAATGTTGGTACAACAAATCCAGAATTAGGCTTTGTTGGCAGTATGGGTGGTTGTTGTTGAAAAACTGGTGGTGCATAGCTTTGTTTTAGAGGTGATTGAATGTTTTGTTGAGTTACTGGAATGGTTGATTGATAGTACTGATATCGTTGATAAACTTCAGGTGATTAGGAATGGTATTGTATGTTTTGACTAATGTATGATGGAGGTGGGTTGTAGGAGTTGGCCAGTAGAGCAAGTGGATCGAAAATCATTGTCGCATTTCTCGAAATTCTTTAGCATCTTTCTCATTGTGTTTGAGAAAAGCATATAACTGATCAAAGTTTACAACATAAAGATCTCTTGCTTATTTAACAGCTGTGACAAACCTACTCCATTATGGTTGAAGATGATTCACAAACTTTGTATTGATTTGCATATTTGACATTGACATAGGAATCATGTTCATGTCATTGATTACATTTTTTTGGGATTTGCCTCTTCTCATAGAGGGTATCGTTGCCTTGACCTACACACCAACAAAATAATTATTTCACGTCATGTCACTTTTGATGAAATTGTGTTTCCCTATGGCTCCACCACACCCAAAACCACTTTTGCTTATAACTTTTTAGATGATACCTATGATTTACACCTTAATGTTCCAAATCCTACCCTTACCACACCAACTATTGGACAAACTGATCCAATACAAAACCAACAACATTTATCCAAACCCGTAGCCCAACAGTCCCCTACCGCGGCCCCACCAATACCCGCTTCCCCATCTTCGGACCAAATACATTCACCAGTCTAACAGCCATCCTCCATGGCCCAACATACACCAGTTCAACTTCAATTTTCACCTACGACTGTTCCGCACCAAACCACAACAGTTTCAGACCAACATGCACCCGCTATTATCCAAAATCCCCCAACTAACCCAAACCCTGACTCGGTTCACCCCATGGTTACGCGTTTTCGTGTCGGGACCAACCGTCCCACTGAGCATCTTAATTTACATGTGTCTTCGGTCTCTCCTTTACCAAAATCTTATCGTGATGCGTTCAGTGATCCAAACTGGCAAAATGCTAGGCGTGATACCATGTAAGAAAGGGTTTAGAGATATAATTTGTGTCTTGCATTTCTCATAACAATGATACAATATATAGGAGTATATGGAGTATTCTAGAATCCATACTAAATGAATTTGACTAACATAAATGACTTGACTAATAACTTTGACTATACTAGATTACTTTGACTAGAAACTTTGACAATCATAAATTACATTGACTAACAATTGCATGGAGATTGATTCTTCAGGCAAGTCTTGTTATACTTCCGTTGGATATTTTCCTGGGAGATTCGTTCTCCAGGCAAGTTGTATTAGGCTTTTGGCCTTATGGATCGACTATGAAACTATGGGTTTTAGCTATTTAGGCTAACACTCTTATACGCTATCATGCGTGATAACTGTTAATTATCGGACTAAGAACCACATAAACCTTAAAATTATTCATAGGATATTGTCCTAGCTGATTCGTCTAAGGTTCTTTGATCAAGTTATGTGCAACACATAGCGATCGTAGAGCGATGTTGGATTGCGAGACGTTAATGGGCTGGATAGATAATGCACAATGATTAGTTATAGGAGTTGGACCATGTTGGTCCCCTTGAATGTGATATAAGGTTTATCAAGTTAAACTTATCACATTCCATGGCAACAAAGTGAGTTTTAAACAGATATATAAACAATATAAAGAACAAGTTTAAAACACATAAAAGTAACTTTTCAACGTATAGGTTCTTATTAGAATCAAATAAAGAATCTATGACACACCTTGCTTGCGGAATAGCAAGGTGGTTGAATGACAATTGGGATGTTATCTCCTTCAAACTTAATCTCTAACCAAAATTATGAGAGTAAGAAAACAAACAACTTAACTAGAACTGAAGCTTCAGCTTCAGCAGTTCTATTCTGTTTGTTTAAGAGATAAATAAACTCTTTAATGTGTTTCACATTAATTGGAAGAGATGACATTTACTCTTAATATCCCTTTCCTTTTATTGGCAAAGGAATTAGGGTTTACAAGTTAACCTAGTACGCGTGTCATGCATCCAATGGGTGGTTGAGATACCATTTAATGCAGACGTGCTTTAAGGTACTAGGTATAGTCCTTTAAGGAAAGTTGTTGTACTTCTATACCAACTTTAGAAGTATCTATCCCCAAGGAGATTGCTTTATTCTTTTTGACATAAATCAATCTTTTTCCCGCCTTGTAAACCTTCTAGAAGTGAAACCTTTTGTTTCAATCTTTTGTTAAGGAGATAGACATCGGTCAGCTTGGAATTATCAACCAAGCTGAACTGAAGCTCTTGCTAAGGACTTGTCTTCAGTTTTGAATCGCCACATAAACTGAAGTGAAGATGATCTTGATCTTCTAAGTACCTAAAGAACTAGAGCTGAACTTTCTTTAGCGACTCAAGCTGAACTTTCTTCAGCTTGATTAATACTTAGGGAATTTTATGTTTAAATCTACTGAGAGACTGAAGGGCTCAGGAACTGACCCCAACAATCTCCCCCTATTTGAATATACAAATAGCCTAAGTTAAAGTTAGTTGTAAGTGAGTAAAACAACTTCTTCTTACACAACTGGTATAAATTGAACAACATAAACTGATAACCACCTCTATTAACTTTCATTACAACACAATACAAAGGATAAAGTTATTACAAGTGATTACATTTTCTACTGCCTTAGTTGCTCAATGGGCCCCATTTGCTTGAGTGGATTTAGATTTCTTTTGTCAACTTCAGCTAGCAAAAGAGCACTAAAGGTCCTGGCATGATCATTAAGCCCAGGACCTTGATGAAGTCTGAAGAAGATTTCTTATACAGTTCTCAGCATTTCATTTAGGAAATCTTTAAAGTCTTGAATGGTAACAAAATCCTGTCTGTGATAAGAGTTGAACATGATCATACCTAGGACTGGTTCATTCAGCACAGTTCAAGCCGGATGATCTTCGTACTGAATTGATGACTTGAGCCTTTTATTTGCTCTAAAGTAGTCATGGATGTCATCAGCATGCTTCTGTTTCTTATTTGCGAGATCATTCAGCTTGTTAAGTGGATCTTGTTCACTAAGAGGTTTATCCAAGTCAATTCCTAGTGCAGCTTTAGTTTCGTGAAGACAATCCATTCTTGTCTGAATTTTTTCATAGATGGTGGGGCATCCTCTTTTCCTATTTTTGTAATTGAAAGCTTTCAATACTTTCTCTCCATCGCCGGGGGGATGTAAAAAATCACTAGATTTGAAATTAGGAATAACTTCACTTGTACCATCCTCTCTATACACCTTCAATGAAATTGGACCCTTCTTAGTCAGGACATCACAGTTTGTGATTCTAGACTTTGCTCTTCTATTCAGCATTTTGTCACAGTATTTGTCATACTGTAAATTGGCTTTGTAGTACTTAGACACCACATCAGGACCAAGAAGATCAACCAACTCTTCATTTCTTACTTCCACTTCATGTTTGGCTGCTTCAGCTTTGACAGATTCCTCAATTCTCTTTTGTTCCTGGATTTGATCTTCAGTAAGATGGACATGATCCCCATCTTCAGTGAAAAAATCAAACTTCTTTAATTTCTTCGTTCTTGAGGATTCAACCCTAGAGCCAGTTAAATTAATTGTATCATCAGATTCACTATTACTACTTTCTTCTTCAACATCCTTTAAAGACACAACCTTTTTGCCTTTGTTTGTCTTGATATGCTCCCCCTCAGTTTGTGAGGAGCTCTTTGGAGGACTGAAGATGAAAGAAGATTGTAGTGATGTAGTTGAAGTGGTAGTGGTTGTGATTGGTGGTGTTGGAATGGATTGTTATTTGTTTAGGTTGGCATCCTTTGCAGCTTTTCTTTAAAATAACTGAGAGATGGTGGTTTGATTTGTGTTCTTCTCCCCCTCAGCAGGTTGAGTGTCAGCTTGGCCTGCTGAAGGAATACTGGTATCTTCAGTTTTCTTTGATGCAGATGTAATAGCCTAAGCAAAGTGGTTTAAGGCTTCAGTAACTTTGTTGAGCAAACTTGGAAGACCATCCAAGGTCTTGAGTTTAGCCAAAACCATTTCAACCTGTGTTGGTACTGAAATAAATTCAGCTGGAAGTTCTCACTGAAGAGTCTTCAGTTCAACAACTTGAGATGTAAGACTTATAACAATCTTTGTAAATTCTTCCAGTTTAGGGGGGATATCTTTCAAATCTCCTGGTAGCTTAATTTCTAGTTCATGAACATGTTTCTTTAACCCTTTGACTTCTTTAGTTAGTTCATTGAACTTGGAAGGGAGTTCTTTTAGCTCAGTTGGTAATGAGCTGCTAAAATCATGAGTAGATAAAATCTTTGAGAATTTAAGTTTTAAAAATTTAACCAGAAGCTCTGTGAGATGTGTTACATCAGGGAATGATGGTTGAGCTAATAAGAGAGCCACTTCAGCTTCAACTTTGTTCTTTTCAAGCTTTAGTTTTCTCTTTTGAGACTAAAGGATAAGAACTTGATTAGTCAGTTCTTTGAGTTAAATGGACCTAGGTGATGGAGGTTTGGGAACTAAAGTGTCATTAGTTTCAACATTTGAGTCCGCATGAATTCCTTTATCTTTGTCTTCCTCATCTACTTCACTTTCATTAACCACAATGATAGGATCATCCTATGGGGAGTCCAGGTCTATGAAATCAGTTGAAACATTTTGCACCAGCTTTGAGAGATCTTTGAGTTTGATTTCATCAAACTGTTTTGCAATATTCTTGCTTCCTTTCCTGTTTCAGGTGTAGTGAGGACAGTTTCTAACCCTTTACTAACAGATTTGGTTTTGTCTGCAAGAACATTTAGGTTAGTACCTGTAAATATGTGATCAAGTGTATAGTTTTTGGTTCCTTCATCTCTACTTTTTTGTTGAGGTATGAAATCATGAGGAGCAAATTCTCTAGAATCAGCTTCAGCTGTGGAATCTGCTGAAGCATCATGTCCTGATGCAAACTCAGAGTGAATAATGAAAGAAGCTGAAAATATTGGTTGGGTAAGATTAGATGCTGACATACCACTACTGAGCTGAGGGTGGGCTCCTTCTTCACTAGTGACCCCTAAAGATGTTGGGCCACCAGCTGCTTGTTGGTCCTCTTTATGCATGCCAACATCCACATATGTGGAAGCTGGAGGCTGGCTTGGGTTTATGTCCAAGGCCGAACTAGACATAGTTTTGAAATGACCACTTTGGGATCCAATAGGTACTTTAGAAGACCCATCTTTGGTTGCCTTTGACTTGGATTTAGTTTGGATTTTGCTAGATCCAGTTTTAGCTCCAGGCTTTTTGCGTTTGGAATCCTTCTTATTAGATTTGGAGGAGCTTTTGGGAGCTTTAACCACAGGCTTATCTACAGCCTAGATAGCCAGCATGTGGTCTGTGAAGGAAGGTCCTTTAGGTTGGTTTGGCTTTATTGCCCAATTGTTGACACTGAAGACTTGAGTAGGGTAAAGGGTGACATCACCATCTCTATAGCCCTTCATCTTGTACATCATCAATAGAGATAAAAACCTAGTGTAAGAAACAACCCTTTCCCTATGTTTCTTATTTAGCTTAATGATGATATCCTCCCAAAATATACGAGCATAGTCTATGTTGATCCCATTAGCTAGACTATATAACATAATGGCATCTTTGTTTGTTATTTAATCAAAACTTCCAATTTTACCCCCTAAACACTAAATAATCTACACCATTAAAAGCCTTAATTTAGGAGGAAGGAGACTCTTTTTTAGAGTTCCTTTAGCAGTTACTTCCTCCCCATACCCAATTGTTAGAAACCATTGTCCGACTATATCTATAGAGGGTGGTGCAACATATTCACTTGAATGGGATAAGTAATGTGCCCCAATGGCATTTCTAAATATGTTTACCCCTATTTTTTGTTTGAGTGCTCATGGTAAAGAAGAGCAACCTCATTGTTGGATTTAAGATGATGTATTCAAGATTGAACTTGTTCTACAGGAGCAAAAGGAATAGGGCTTGTAGGCCTCTCTGGTTGATCACGTGAATCTTGTTGTTGTGGGATTTGGTCTTGATTTGCCATTTTTTTAGGGTTTGAAGGTTTGATTTGATTTTAGGAATAAGTGTGTGTGTTCTTGAAGAGTTGATTTGTGTTTGTGAGAAATGAGTTGTGATTGGTTTAATGGGTTCTGATTTGTGAGTATTCACTTTTATCTTGGTAACTGCCAAATGGAAGTTGTGTGTTTGTGAAGGATTTTAGGGTTTGTGGGAAGTTTAGGGTTTTTTTCAACATGTGTACTAAACTTTGTATTTAATGAAAGTCAGTAAAGCATGCTTCTGACACCTAGAATAGTGAACAACCGTTTGTGCACTGTTAAAGTAGGTGAGAGAAAGAGGTGAGGTCATTCGAACGTTTGGATATCCCTTTTTAATAATATTATAAGTAAATAATTTCTTTTATAAGAAATCATTTAGAGAAATTATATTAATTTTGAAAATCACATTTGCTTTAAAATTGACCTTGTGATTGATGTTTTAAGGAGCTGAACTAGGTTCAGGTTTGATGTTATGTTATGCTGAATTGATTATTGTAATCTTCATCTACACTAGTGCTCCAGCGAATGCGACAAAACCACAAATGCTCATGCAAATCCATGAATGAGACATATGTGATTGCTCAGTTACTTCACTTGAGAGAGCTGAAGAATTGGATCAAAATTATGTTTGTAAACTGAAATGAGGAAAATCAATCAGTTTTGTTCAGTTCTTGAGGTGACCCATACCAGTGCTCTAGCGAAGGCGACAAAACCACTCATGCTCATGCAAATCCATGAATGAGACGTGTGTGATTGCTCAGTTACTTTACTTAAGCAAGCTAAAGGTTACACGCAAAAACTGAACTGACATTTTAACATATGAAATATTGTTCAGTTTTGGATGAAAGCACTGAACCTTCAGTTTTCTTTCAGTTTGTACTGAAGGTTCAGGTTTTGAATCAATGTTTAGCATACCTATTTCAACAATCAATCTTTTGAAAGTTGGCTCATTCAGAGGCTTGGTAAAGATATCAGCAAGTTGATATTAAGTGGGAACGAAATGTAATTCAATGTCCCCTTTGATAATATAATATCTGATATCATTATGCTTTGTTCTTGAGTGCAAAACTGGATTGTTTGAAATTTCAATAGCACTTGTGTTATCACAAAATATGAGTACCTTTTCATATATGATGTCATAGTCAGTGAGTTGACTCTTTTTTTGGTAAAGGGTTTTCCCGGTAAATAAATATTATCCACGAAAAGGTTTGAACTTGTGACCTATGGTTAAGTTCCAATCAAGTTTACCAACTAAGCCAAGCCATCATTCAGTGAGTTGACTCTTCATCCATAGTATGTTGGCACAACGTCTAGCAGCAGCTACATATTCAGCTTCAGCTGAGGAAATAGCCATAGATTGCTGTGTTAATACAAATAAACTGGAAAAACGTTTATTTATATTTTACAATCTACCTATGTTTTGTCGATAACGAAACATAAATTCATTGGAAGTAGAAATAAAGTTTTCTAGTTTTGAACCAATAGTTTTCTAACCCATCTAATAGTTTATCTCACACATTTTACATTTAGCATACTTACATTATCAAATGTTATAAACATTTAAACATATTTTAGAAAATACAAAACATGTCACAAACACACATTAAACAAATACATATCTTAAAAGGTACTTTATGCATAAAAGATACATTATTTTATACATCATGCATGACCTCAGAATGAATCTAGAAAAGATTTTTTGAAATCTAAATTTGGATTTGTTATCAAATGGCCGATTCTCTTCGGTTGCACTGGCCGGTTCCATTAAGGTGATGGAACCGCCAAGAACCAGGCTACAGTATTGGTCGGTTCTATTACTTTACACTGGCTGGTTCCATTAAAGTAAAGGAACCGGTGGAACTGGGCTACAATGTATTTTTAGCCTATAAATACCAAGCCATTTCGCTTGTTTTAGGCATTAACTAGAATAGATTTTCCACTTACATATTCAGCTAACATCTGATCATTGATCATGATCTTTTTTATTTTAGTGTTTTGGTAAATTTTTTAATAGAAGAAGTTTCACCGACTTTGGGATATGAGATCAAGCAACAAGGAAGACTTGTAGCACGCATCCCTCAGTCTTTGAAGATCTATATACTGATATCCAATCATCATCAGTCATCATAGATTATGGAGTTGTGTATTATATTGTGTTTAGAGCATTTGGAAAAATGTAATACATTCGGTAGGATTCGTAGGGTCGAATCTATCTTTGTTATAACTAAATGATTGCTTAGCACCTATTAGAGGGTAAGCATTGAGGGGTTTTGTTCCTTCTTCATTGGAACATGGTATTTAGCTTATTATCATATAAAGGGTAAGCGAGTGATGGTTTAATTCTACCCTGTGAAGAATTCGGTATTTAGCTTTGTACCGATAAAAGGTGTAAGCGACGTTGTGAGGCTTCTCCGCCGATTGAAGGAGCATTGGTGCTTAGTGGATTCAAACTCTCGAGTAGGTGACTCGGGGAGTGAAGTAGGGCAAGGAAGGTGACCTTGTAGCCG
The DNA here is from genome assembly GCA_026074375.1 of Tanacetum coccineum. Lineage (NCBI taxonomy): Eukaryota > Viridiplantae > Streptophyta > Magnoliopsida > Asterales > Asteraceae > Tanacetum > Tanacetum coccineum. The sequence goes on from BQNB010011989.1 coordinate 73,384, forward strand.
AACCACTATAAATATCCGAGTCTTATATATCCTTTATGCTTCATGATTCATAATCTATATTTATTAATCGTCATAAACAAATAAATTTATAACAACCAAACAATTAAATTAAAATTTTAATTGGTAAAACTATTCAACCCCCCCTTATTTTTCTACAATTGGTATCAAGAGCAGGTTATCAAAGTTTTTTAAAGTATATTGTATTTTAAAAAATCTTTATAAACCGATCAAGTAAATTTCGAAAACTACAAAATTAGATCTATTTGTTTTATCTAACTTTTCTTGTATAAAGTGTATGAATGAAATGATCTCGGCGCCTTGATGATCTTTTCCTAATCGCAATAAGGTATATCTCATTTCTCTTCTCTCTATATGAAATGTATTAAGTATCAAAAACCTTTTGTGCCTATGTGAATCTTTCTGGTATGGCCCAATATTCGGACTAGGCCCAACAAGCTGGTTCCGCCGGTCACATATGAGAAAGGAACCAGTCAGGCTCAATCAATGGAACCGACAGGCTCAATTGAATATCTTATTTTCTTTGTGGCTCAAAATAAATTAACTGGGCTAAAACAAAATTTTCAAAACCCTTTGAGGTTATTTCAAAAAAACATATACTTTTATTTTCAAAAATATTTCGGATCATGATTATCTTTTTCGGGGACTAAAACTATAAAAAAGGTACATTCTTCTCTTATCAATTTCTTTGACATATTGCATCTTTGCTCGTTTCGTGACCTCTATGGTTATTCTATATATGTGTCTGTATCATAAGAATCTAGCACATCTTGACATAACTCCTTCATGATGCAACATTAGCATATTCCCTCTTGTAAAAGCTCCCTTCATTTATCAAAATCACCATCTTGAATATTCTCTTTAACCGGTCATTCACTTTTTTTATTTCACCTTCTTTACAATCACTTCTCGCACATAAAAGTATGTCTTCTAAATTCCTTCACTTCATCTTCCTCCTCTTCTCGCAACGTCATGGTCTATAAAGAGAAATAAAATAAAACATTTTAAATATCTTTCGTATATTTATGTACAAAATATATAAAAGCATATAAGTTTTCTTTGTCGGTTCCATCGTCTGGCAAAGCCGGTTCTCTTCTTTCAATAGAACCGGCAGAACCGGCAAACTGATTGACATAAACATCATATCTCTTAACAAAAGAAAATTCCGTTCCTCTCTTCTCAAAACCCAAAACTCAGACTCTAAAAAACGAAATCTGAAATAAAATCATCTCTTACAACTCATCCCATCTTCTCAAGGATCATTGATTGTAAGTTCTCCAATTCCATATCCTTCCCTAATTCTTTTCTAAAACATCTCTTGAACACACACAAAAATTCAAATTTAGGGATCCTTGATGTTCTTGTGTTCAAGTAAGAAAAAAATTGCCAAATAATCCTATCCTTAGATAACAACTTGAATAAGTTGTTTCCCCTTTCAAAAATAGGAAAATGGAACTTTTGCTCTCTATACAAATAATGAAAACCGTTATTATATTTTCCATTAAAATAAGATAAGAAAAACCAACACTCAATCCTTTGTTATTTTTTTCTTTTTATTAGGTACTACTATGTCTCGTGAAGAATTAGAACTCACTAAAGTGTACATTCTAAAAATCTCAAGAAAAAAACACATCCCAGTGCACCTAAAATCTTTCATTCGTGATTTAGAAAATAGATCCATTCATGAAGGTCGAACAATGCATCCGGGGTTCGCTCAACACTCTAACCTAAAAACGAAATTCTCTGATATCCATTTTCAATGTCTATATGATTTCGATAAGTATATTTATCCTAGATTCTCGCTCGAACTCTTCTCCTCAGCCGAAATCTTAAGAGATGAGGAAAGAGGTATTCACTTTTGCTTTTGGAGCTTTAATAAACAATTTAACATCCCTCTCGAATACCACGCTCACATTCTTCAAACTCCTTTACTAGGAGATTGCGTGTATTCTAATGAATACTCTCTCGAATCCCTAAATAAGAATCATGAAGAAGTCTATCCCTATCAAACCAACATTCCTACACCAGATGAAATTATTAGTGACATTACCATTAATGGAGTAACTGAGGATTCTCTCAAAATTCACAAGAATGACGAAGAGACTTTAGATTTTGGAATGAAGTCATCAAAAGTAAAGGCATAGGAGAAGAAACTTATTCCCAATATGTCTTGGCTTCTTCTTGTCACATGATCTGCTGCATTTTAAATCGTAGACCATACAATTTCTCCTACTTTTGGGCAAAAAGAATCACTCACATTGAAAATTCCCTAGAATGCCCTATGCCCTACGAAATGCTGCTTACTCATCTTATCAGACACTTCGCTCTTATGAATCTCGAACTTAATAAACCTAAATACATCCCTCTTCCTCACACATTGTTGCCTTTGGATCACACAAATCCTCTCTACACTATCCCTCCTTCTCCAATTCGGATGAAGAAGATTAAATTCTCATGCTCTTGTCATTCTTGAAGGAAAGTGAAGATGTGCTAGATAAATATGTTATCTGCTTCCAAGACATAATGGTTCTCAAAACACTTATTTTTCTTAAATGACTTCTAATGTCTAATTAATGTATTAATTATCATCTTTGATTTTCTTCTGAACTAGCTTTGGATTAAACCTTGTTGGCCTCGTGAATAATCTGTTTACTCTTTGTGTTTGGTAAAAATTGAAAGTCTTATGTATGATTTCCCATCGTTTATGTATTTTGCTTTCTCCATTAAGGAGTGTTTGGCTTGGTGGAAATTATTAGGATTAGAATACAATGCTTTCTACGTAAACCCTAAGATAATCTAGTACCAGCGTAAGACCTAGAAATAAAGAGGGAAAACAAGAATAGATCAGCGTTTAGACCACTACTAAGAAAAATAGAAATTTTGAATTTTGACTGCTGCAGCGAGTTCCTTCTGTAGCAAAGTCGGTCCTTTCGGGGACAAAGGAACCGATATTTCCGATTTCTACATGATAATTTGCTCATTTATTAGTGATAGTTTTCAATCTAAGCTCATAAATATATTAGTTAGACTTGTATTAAGGTGATCCAATAGCTGGTTATTTCTTGTTTGACTTAGAAATGAGTCCTAATGATTTTGTTTAGTGAAAAACTAGTGGTTTAGGCATTTAATATTTTGCATGGCCTTTTAGTATATATTTAAAGCTTGTGATCATCATCCTCACACCACCAAAACCTGCAAATAATCATCCACTTACCCCATCCTTTGATCACCATAATCCATGGCTTCAAGTGCTAACTCCTCCACCCAAAATCCACCAAGGAAAATGCTAAGAACCGACTACATTGATATCTCATCCAATGAAACGTCACCCATCCAAAACCACTCCACAAATACCACTCAACCTCTCCTTCCTCCCAACATCACTCTTGACACCACTCTTGCTCTCACAATACCTCCACCATCTACTAACCAAACACCCCCGACTCAAGAAGCTATGTGTCACCCTTAGTCCTAAGAGTCCTTGTTTTCTCTACCCCTCCTTGCTCACCACTAGATCCCCATCCATATATATATCCTCCATACATGACTTACCACTAAGAAGCTCTAATCCACTACCACAAACACTCTCTCAAGGCCTAACCCAAACACTCCTTCTACCAACACCCATGGATTTTAAACTATCCTTTTGTCCTATCAACTTTTCAAGTGCTATTATAAGTGCTCAACCCGAACCATTCATAAGTAGAGAACAAGTGTTGGATCAACTTAGTCAATACCAAGATTTTGACCGTCACATTGAGGAAGCCATCCAAAATGCACAACAAGTACGAGATAGCCTCATTCCACCAAACACCACCTTTCCGCCTCAAATGTCAACAATACCACCATTTTAAACATCTCTTCCACCATCAAGCACCTTTGTTCCTCTTG
>BQNB010011990.1:0-34657 GCA_026074375.1 Tanacetum coccineum
AAACTTTTAAGATCTTTCAGCAGAGCCATCAAGAAAACCGAGAAAAAGAAGACTTAGATAACTTGTTTGGTCAAATGTATGAGGAATACTATGAAAAGAGAACTCCAAAAGTGTCAAATGATTCTGCTGCATGTGATACTATTCATAATGATGACATACCTTCATCAACAGCAATCATCATTGCTGAAGATGAAGCTCCTCACATTGTATCCACTACTACTGATCAAACACCTTCTTAATAAAATGATCTTGCTGATGGATCTGATGTGTTTCAAAAGCTTTAAATTTATAATGATTGAAAATACTAATTTTATTATAGGGAAACACACGGGTAAAAGTATAACCCACCTATGTAGTATAATCTTTAGGTAAGACCAGGTCGTGCACAGGGATTTGCGTAGTGTTGAATAATCAGCTGAAAAATAAACTTTAGCAAATGTAAGAAATATGACTACTCGGAAAATTTCATATAATTCATAAGCAATGGTAATAGTTACGATCTTAGACTTAGGACTTTAATTTACAAAAAGTATTTTCTCGTTAGAAAACGTTTTCACAAATTAACTTGTTTAACTTAAGACTTACGTTTGGCTAACTCGATCAGATGTGTCACTCAAATAATCCAGTAACTATTATGTCAAATCTCTTTTTGTTTATCAAATAACGTTAGATTTCTCGTCACAGACGATAAAGATCGTAGAGAAACCTTTAAAACTAGATCACAACGGGTCTTTCGACCTATACCGGTGTGAGTATACAATCAAAGTTGATAATCAAAGTTGACAAGATCATACACGATAGGATTATAACAAAAGCTTAAGATTAACAAGATCGTAATTATACCAAATGCTTATTCATTATATTATTTTCACCGAGTAGTCATGAGAGATTTAGCCTCCCATGGCTATGAAGTTCATAACAAGATTAAATTGATAAACAAGAAACATACTGTAACCGGGTAAGAGTATGGATCAAAACTTTCCCGTAACATGTATGGAATCTAAGTACACCCTTTTATTCTTAGAACTATGATATTGTTCTTCCTCGTTCTTCTTGATTTGATCTTGAATCTTCAAAAGGTATGGTGTTTATTGCTTAGGAAAAGGTTAGGGGGGTTTAGGATAGTGTGTGAGAAGAGAGGAGTGTGTGAGAATGAGTTGATGAAATGTGTGAGAATTTTGGCTCTATTTATAGGCTGATTTTTTGGTAGAAGTGTGACACACAAAATAATTTGTGCGGCGCACTTGGTGTGTTAATGCGATAGTATTTAATGACTTCATTTATTTTGCGTAGCCAGATGGGAAGTGCGGCGCACAATTTTGTAAGTGCGAGAAATAGAATGAGAAAAGAAAATCCAAAAAATAAAATTACTTTGTGCGGCGTACTTGGGGGGGGGGGGGGTGGGGGGGGGGGAGAAGTTAATGCACTTTTTGGACCACACCTTTAATTCTTTTAACTTTGAGGAGAAGTGCGGCGCACATGGGGTAAGTGCGGCGCACATTTGTACTTTTTAGCTTAAGACTTTATCTTTTCTTGTATCTTGATTTCTAAAGTGTATAAGTACTTGATCTTTGTTTTATTTGAGCTCGAGATGTCTTAAAGTGAACCTGCAAGTATTTCATGCTCTTAAGTATCGAAACTTCACGAGAAATGATAAAATATGTATAAATATAAACCAACCTGAAAACAGGTATAATTTAGTGCGTTATCAAATCCCTCCACACATAGCTATTTCTTACCCTCAAGCAATTAAAGCGAGAAAAAATATCATTTATCGTGACGTGGAGAAAATTTGGATTTTTAGCAAGAGTTTGCATATTGATTAACTTTTCAGGCATAGACATATAATATAGCACCTCACAGGGGAATGTGTTTGATTTATAGAATTCATACAAGCCACTCAAATAGGGTTTATATTTTTGTGAAGACACTAGCATTTGCACAGACATAATCTAGACAGCAACCATATGCTTGTACTTGACACATAAACATGACCGAAGGGCGGAACTTGATACTGATGAGGGATAATAGCATATACAAATCTTCATGTGCCGGAACTTAAGCCTTTATTTCTTTGAACTACTATATATATATTTTTTTATTTTTAGAATGATAACTAGGCTTGGCACATAACTTCTTTCAACTTTGACTTCTTCACTTAGGTACTTGATGACATCAAATAACGTCTATTTTATAGTTTCATTTATCCCATGATATTAACCCATTTTGTATAGTTATTGCAAAGAATTGTTACTTAATAGTTTATATTTGAGAATTGCAGTAATTATGGAGTAATTGGTGAAAGATAGCAAAAGGCGTGCATTCTAGAGCTTAAATGATGATATTTTGAAGATTACTATTCTGAAGACCAATACGTTGTATCCATCAAGAAGATACGGCGTATCCTTGCATGCACTCACCAAAAGACCACAGAAGACTAGAGACCAATACGCCGTATCTAGAGGACTCAATACGCCGTATTCAAGATATGGAATCAATATAATATTATGGAAGATATCAAACGTGGTCCCTACTCTAAGAAATCCCCAATACAGCGTATCCAACTCATTGGATACGCCGTATTCAACTGACTTCCAAACCTTATAAATAGAAAACTCAAAAATGAGTTTTAAGTGTGCTAAATCATATTCTCGATACCTAAACCACAAAAGTCGATTTTCAGAAGAGAAAAAGAGCAGAAGAGGTTGAGCATCGTACTCAATTCCATAGGAGACATTGTGTAATTCCATATATGTAACATTCCGTATTTAAGGTCACTATTTATCCCGAGCATCATTTCTATTTTCATTTTAAGTGAAGCTATTAATTTTTATTTTTGCTCGATTTAGAGAATTTCTCGTTATAGGCCTTGAGTGAGCCGCGTTTAGAATTTTTATTCCGTCTTCGCTAATAAGTGGTTTTAAAAATTCCCATATTCACCTCGATGATTTTAGCTTTTTATTTTGGCATTTTCTGTTAGGTTTACGCGTTTACTAAATTTTAGCTTAAACCGTCGCTTTTTACTTTAAAAAAAACTTACTTTCTACATTTAAATACTTTAACTATACCTTTAATTAATTAACTTACAAAATAAAATCAAAAAAAAATATTTGAAAACCCTTTTAAAAGACCCCCCCTTAACCGGCTCCTAGAAGCACACACATCACACTTCACCACACTTTACATTTTCCAATAAACCTGCATCATTTTTCTTTTCTCCCCATACATGCAAATCTCCAAAATATCTTCCTCCTCCTTACTCCTTGTGGCTGCCGAATTTACCACCACCACCACCATTATCTTACAAAAAATTTCTTCTCCTTTTTAACATCACAACATCATCCTTGAGTTGCTTGCAACGTTTGGTAAATTTTCTTGAAGTTTTGAAGAGGTTCTTGAAGTTTTAATGGAAGGTTTTAATCAAAGACTTAAAGTTTGGATCTTGGACAAATGTAATATAGGGATGTATTGAACCCTTGTGAGTCAAGATTTGGGTATGTTGGTCTGTGGGTCTAACTCAGCCCCAAACAAGAAAGAAGTGTTTGTTGGTTTTGATTTTCTTGTCTAAATCATTTTCTAGTAAGGTTATTCTTGATCTTTGATTTTTTTTAATTTTGATCCATGAAAATGGATGTTTAATTCTATAAATGGCATGTTATATGATGTATGAGTTTGTGGTTTAAGAGCTTGTATGGCATTGCAATGTGATGGTTAAGAAGTAGCTGTTGGATGTTTGGATGTGTTGTGGTTTTGGAGTAAATAATTAGGACTATTTTGAAACAGTAGCAAAAACGTGTTATAGCATAAATATTTTAGCCTGGAGCCTATGATTAAATTACATGTTTGGATAGATATATGTCTTGGCATCATAGTATAGTTGGATTCCCAACCAACTCCTTGGGATGAGGGAGATATGGTCAAAATAAGAAAATAGGTCAAATTGGACCTATGATTAGAAAATGAGTTAAACTCTAGGTTTGTTGCAATAAAAAGTTAGTTTTTTAAAGTCTTGGGTCATGAGGTAGACATCTTTAAGGTAAGCATATAAATAGGTGGGCCTCCACCTTCATTGCCTAACAATGGTTTAATGAATATGGCCATGTTCCGTAAAGGTGAAAATTTTGGAAACGTTCTGTTTTGGGTAACCAGGAGGTAAAAGAGTCTTTTTACTATAGTTCCGGAAACTTTTGCGTAGATTATGATGTGTTTACAATTTTGGAAACTAGACATAAAGAGCTTTCCAGGAGTGAAAGCCTCACATTTAGAACATTTGTGAGCTAGGAGATATGAGTCCATGAAGTCGAGTTAAAATCAGAAACTGAGTTTTTACGTCTAGTCTCAAAATTTAAAAACGACAAAGTAACACTATTGTGATAAATAAAAATTAAACCACGAAACTAAGTATAGGTTCATTTTACCAATAATAACCTGATCACAGACGTAATCTTTGGTGGAGTAAAAAATAAATAGTGGGAAGTCTAAGGAATATCGTGCTTATCTCGACAACATATCTCATGACCTTGTTTAATTATTTACGTATGATATTTTTATCTTTACTAAGTTCGCGTCACGTCATTTAGGAAGTGCATAGAAGAACTTCTCGCTCGACCGAGAAGATTTACTTACTTCTGATCCACATACTCAAAAGTGTGATCATATCCTCACCATACTACTTATAATATTTCTATAAACCCCGCGAGGGAGATACCTGCTATTTTGTATAAATTGAACAACAAGTGATTTTCGGTATTCAGGACACCGATTGTGAACTAATTGCATAAGTAACCCTATTATGCAAAAGGACCCCTAATTCATGCAATGTTTACTTACCTATGATGGGTGAGCGCTAGTACATTAAGTATATTGTATTGGGCCGTGACTACTGCACTTCTGGGGTTGTGACATCCTTGGCGCGATCACATCCCTAAAGGACATTTTGTAATTGAGAATTTCTTTATGTATTTTCAATAATTACCAAGTTGTGGGGCAAATGATTACATATTTATAATATGTTGGTTAACATTTCAGTGGCATTAGCTTAATGCATTAGTGATTATAACTTGTTTGATCTACAAGTTTTCGATGATTAAAAATACTTGTGTTCACTCTTTATTTCAAATAAACACTATGGATTTCACATCACTTTTCGTTGACTTTTAGCATGTTTATAATCTCAGGTAATCAGGGTTGATGGCTTGGATCGCGAAATGGAGTTTAGCGCGAAATGTTTTGACTAAACTTTTTATTGGTTCCATTCATTGAAACACTTTGTGTTATGGATTTTTAAAACTTATGTTAAAAATGTTGTAGGAGTTACAATCTTGTGGACAAATTTCAGCTCCCTTTTGACCGATCTTACATAAAGGGACAAATGTTATGTATTTAAACGTCTCTTTTGAGTCGTTCTTATATCTCTTATGTTGTTGTGCTATGACTTAACACCCAAACTTTGGTTCCGCTGCAAAATAAATTTGGGGTGTTAAAGAATTGGTATCAAAGCTTAAGGTTATAGAGAAAATAGGTATCTTTTTTAAAAACCTAAACTATACCTTTTTTTATTCTCACTGCGCTAAGACTCTTCGTGCCCCGTCCAAATCAAGCTTACGATTCCTATTTAAGTACTTATCACGTTTCTGGGTGCATTCGCTATTAAAATATATATTTATGATAATATTATTGATTATATTAAATATATATCGATTAATCAACTTTATTCCAAAAAGCATTAAAAAATTACTTGCTTTAATTACATAAAAATGTTAATTCATATACATGAACAAATATTATCATTCAAATATGGTTTATTATCATCATCACGTTCGTAATCAGAGAGCATCGTCATGCATTTGCAATATTGCATTAAGTTAATAATTCAATATAATATTAATTTTATATAGTGACCATAGTAATTAATTTATGCGTGATTTACAGATTATCATGGGCAAACCTACCTCCTCCTAATCATGTGTGCAGGGGGATCTCCAAGAACAATCCGGAAGAGCAACCTGAACTCGCGCCGACAGCCCTACCATTTAAAAAGATTTGCACTTCACCAAATCCTCAACCCAAGGGTAACATAAATTGATGGATACACGAAGATGGATGAAGAAGACTAAGATGAAGAAGATCCAAAGATGGCAGAAGAGATGGAGGAAGAAAATGAAATGAAGATGATATGCGAGGTCATCAAACCCTTATGAGATTGAATCCCCTCAACCTACCACCACCGCAGATTCAGACACCGAGTCCGAGAGTCTGGCGTTGCTCCTACTCTGCTGATCATGAGCAGGAGCGGATGCTGATACTGTTGGTACCATCTACATAGGAACCATATTTTTGCGCGCCATTCTCGTTCACGGCGTAACTTATATGTGGTAGTGTGTTCATCTCGGTAGATTTTACCCCTGCCCAACAGTGCAAGGGCATTCTCAGCAAATGGATGACCAAGCTAACACTGAACACGGTCCAACCTAAAAAGGCTCAAGTGTGATGTGATAGATATTTATGGCAGAATTCGACACTGATTTAAGGAGTGAAATTAAGGGCCAACATGCGCTCAGGCAGAGTGTGTGTATGTTGGAAGATCAAATTCGAGAGTTAGTGCAGGGAGACAGAGAAAGAAAATAAAAATTGAAGACGATGTTAGAATCTACTCAAAGGGAATTTGATCGCTTTGTCATGGCACCGACCAGAAAATCTGATACTAGTGGTCCCTTTAGGGTTTCATTCACCTACACCCGTTCAGAACATTATCCGTGAAAGACCGTATGTTGCCTACGGTTCATTGGCTCCTATTGCGCGTTCTCACTCCTGAGATTCTCTGCCCGTCCTACCGTCGTCCTCGACCGCATGGATCCCTATTGCCATGTTAGAGATGCTGCCATTAGAGATAAGGGCGATGATGCTGCTACCAAGGCTGTCAAGATCGCGATCTTACCTGGGATCATTTTTGTCTTTGCAAGATCGAGATCGTAAGATCGGACCGGGATCGTAAGATCCTACCAATTAAATCAAGTTTGTGTAAGCAACGGATAAATGAGTAAAACAATTTTTATTTCTACTCACATCAAATATAAATTATATAAATATTCTTTTGAAAATGTCAAAGTTCAAATATAAAATACCAAGTAAAGTAAAACACCAAAAAAGTCAAGTTTCAATCTCACATTCACGATTTAGCAGAATAAAATTACATAACATGCGTAATAAACGTCTCAAAACAAAGTACTTCAGTAGTATCACTACAATTAAGCAATCTGAATTTAAACTTAAAGGTTAATAGTTAAAACTATGAAAAGGTAAAAGAAAAAACAACAATTACATGTAAGAATTTTTTTTGCTTAAGGTAACTAAAACATGAGAAGAAGAACCCTAATTTGTTTCATGTTAATGTTCAATTATGGGAAAATTAGATAATTAGGTTTATTGATAGAAAATCTAATGAATGAAACACAATACTTGTTTTACCGAGATTCAGCGACTCGTATTGTTATTTTTTTGTGCATAAAAAAAGTAATGTGGCTAGAAGGTATGAAAGTCCAATAAATTTAGTAACATATGTAATTTGGTAAACTCGTATCGACAAGCGATCTCACAATCTTTATCACGAGAGTTTACGATCCTACTTGCGATCCTCCTCGTGAAGCGAACCCTACACCGGAACCTATAATACGATTTTAAACCAGTGACACGTAAAATTCGTACGATCCATACGTGTACACTCGCGAGTTTGGACAGCCTTGGCTTGATACTACTAGTACCCACAAAGCCATCACAATCCGACCTTGGATCCCCACATTATCATCGCAGTGTAGGTTCATTGTATCTCTTTATTTTTCTAACACTAACCGGCCATGTCCGTTTATAGACTTGGTACTTATATTGTAATGACTTTGGTCATGTTTTGGTAAAACAATCAACCTTTGTACTATATTTTGTGATGGATGAAGAATTATATCCTATGATTATCTAAATGATGTGTTTGAGATCACTTGTGGCCTTTGATTGTTTATACAATGTTGTGATTTCTTTTCCTTTTGTATGTTGTTGATTATTGAATTCATGTTATGATTAGATTATTTGTACACATTATGACTACATAATTATATAAGTACTCACCATGATTTCTTTTATGTCATGACAGAATCATGCTCATCAAAAAAGAGAATCCCAAACTATACCTCAACCTATACCTTGACTCCTGGAGGCCGCCGATCAAATTATTGCGGGAAGAATCGAAGCAAGCAGCCCTTAGTGCCAAACGGGAAGAGAAGAATCGAAGACACCAGAGAAGTGGAGGTTCCTGCCGAGTCCTAGCGGCTCACTAGTGAGAGAATGTTCATTTATAGGCTTTATGAAATGTGGTCTTACCCAATTCCATGTAAACGAAGGTGCTGTAGAATTATGTCGTTGGTTTGAAAAGATCAAAAGTGTGTTTGGGATCAGTGAGTGTGCTGAAAGGAGTAAGGTGAAATTTGCTGCTGCCACCCTCCAAGGTCGAGCCTTGACATGGTGGAATTCCCAAGTCGCTACATTAGGACTCGAGGTTTTAATGGGAAAACATGGACTGTTATGAGACAAGATGATTGATGAAGAATTCTGTCCAGATGAATAGTTCAGAGGCTGGGAAAATGATTTGAGGGAACCTAAAGTTGAGATTATACGAATATCGCTGCTTACACTCAACTGTTTCAATGAGTTAGCGTTATTATGTCCTGAAGCAGTCCCGACTGAAAAGAAGAAAGTGGAGCTCTACATTAAGGGTTTTCCTAAGAGCATCAAAGGGGAAACAACTTCCTCTAGGCCCACTGTGCTCAATGAAGCTGTCCGAATGGCTCATACCCTAATGGAGCAGAAGTTACAAGCCAAAGCTGAAAGAATTGCCGAAGGCAACAAGAGAAAGTGGGAGAACAACAACAACAACAACAACAACAACAACAACATCAACCGGAAGAAATTACCAGGAACAACAACCTCCACAACCAAAACAAACAAACAAAGACAAGGGAATGCCAAGTGGCTCTGACCACTACTCAAAATGCGTGGAGCAAACCAAACTGGGGTTGCTTCCAAATGTAACCGTTGTGGTGCTATTGTCATTTATTGATCAGTTTCCCACCAAAGAGCAACAATTTGAGGAAAATCCGGCAAAGGAAAAGGACTTAGAAGCAAAGAATGTGGGTCCTGGTACAAATGCCCGATCATCTGTAGTTTTTTATGAATGTGTGTGAAAAAGGCATAAGAGCAATGCATACCCAAAGAGCTGATCGACAAGGTGGGAAACATGCGAGGTCAACGTAGTACAATACCAGATGCCGAGCACAACCAGGGCCCGAATGTCGGACTGTACGTTCTTAATTGAATAATTTGTTTACTTTACGTACTGGTTTGATTTCGGGTGCGGAAAAAAGATGTGTGGAGTTAGGTTTCACGCATTATTAGATATTAAACCGGTAAATTAAATACTGGTTCCGAGTAACAAGCTGACGGAAAAGTTGTATACACCAACACGTTTTGAAGGTTTGGTACTCTGAATTTACTCACCCAACATTTTCGACATGATATGTTCAGACATTGATCTCATGCCAATAGAGTTAGGTATGTTCGAATGTAAATAATTGAAAAGGATGTTAAAGATACCGATGGCCGTCATCGTTGTGGTAAAAAGATACATGTAACCTACAAGAACAAGATTGATAGTTGTTTAAGAGTGATATTGTGCATCTCGATTATAAGTGATTTCCTGCAATTAAAGCAAGGAAAAAAAATAGAAAGGGGATCCCAAATTCGTTCTATCTCAAATGACAGAGAAAGAACCATCAAAGAAAACAGTTGCAAGACGTTGCCCAGTGATTCGTTAACTTTCCTGAGGTAATTTCCTGTGATTTGCTAGGAATACCACCACCTCGACAAAGTTGAATTAGAATTGAGCTATCCCGGATTCGCACTTGTCGCGCGTTCCACCATACCTCTGGCACCATCTGAATTGAAAGAATTGCCGGATCAATTGAAGGAACTATTAGAAAAAGGGTTTATTCTCCTTAGCTCTTCACCTTGGGGAGCTCCAATGTTGTTAGTTAAGAAGAAGGACGGATCATTCCGTATGTGCATCGATTATCGCGAGCTAAATAAGTTGACATGTCAAGATCGGTATCCACCTAGCTCAATATCCCGAGGATTGACGACTTGTGTTGATCACATCAAGGTTCCACGTATAATTAAAGATTAATCTGCGTTCTGGATATCACCTAACTCCGAATTAGAGAAGAAGAAAGTCCCCATTACGGCTTTTCGACTAGGTATGGTCACTATGAATTTCACGTGATGCCGTTTGGTCAAACCAACCTCCTAACTGCGGAAAATTCATGGTATTTAATTATTTGAAGTGTGCACATCCATACCTCTGATAAATTTGTTATCGTATTCCATTATTGACATACTTATCTACTCCAAGAAATAAAGAAGAGCACGATAAAACATTTGAAGATCATTTGAGTTACTCAAAACGAGCAATTATACGGAAATTCTCAAAGTGCGATTTCTGGCTTGAGTCGGTATAATTTCTCGGTTACGTGATTAACAATAAAGGTGTTCACGTAGATCCTGCGAAGGTTGAGGCCATCCGAAATTGGTCTGCACCGACAACAACCGACAAGAAGTAAGAACCATTTTGGGTTAGCATGGACTAATCGAAGATATCATCAAGGGTTTTCGTTAATTCCAAGCCTCTAACTAAATTAACCCAGAAGAACAAAAAGTATGAATGGGGTACGGAAGAAGATGAAGCGTTCCAGACTTTGAAGAAGAAGTTATGCTCCGCTCCTATCCTAGCTTTGCCTGAGGGAGCTGAGAACTTTGTTGTATACTGTGATGCGTCACACAAGGATTTTATGGAGCTGTTCTGGATTGTAGAGGAAAAGTGATTTGCGTAGCCTCTCGACAACTGAAGAAGCATGAGGAAAACTACACGACCCATGATTTAGAACTGGGTGTTGTAGTGTTTGCACTTAGACTCTGGAGACATTATTTATATGGTACTAAGTATACTATATACACAGATCATAAGAGTTTACAGTACATTCTGGATCAAAAGGAGCTCAACATGAGATAGCGGCGATGGATTGAACTTTTGAGTGACTATGATTGAAATTCCGTTACATACCTGGTAAGGCCAACGGTAGGTGGCCAACGTCCCAGAGCGATAAGGACAGAAGAACAAATAAGTTAGATCTTTGGTAATGACGGTACACACCAATTTACTTGAGAGAATACTTAATGCTCAGACTGAGGTCAACTGAGGCATGAAAAGGAAAAGGAAACAAAAAATCTTGGAAGGCTAATCAAGCCGATATTCGAGATCCGTTCTGATGGAACCTAATGCTTTGAAGGGCGAATTTGGTTACCGTTGTTTGGGGGATTATGGGATTTAATCATGCATGAATTGCACAAATCTAAATATTCCATTCACCCGGGATCAGACAAGATGTATCAAGACTTAAAGAAGCTCTATTGGTGGCCGAACATGAAAGCTGAGATCGCCACCTATGTCAGTAAATGTCTGACCTGTGCCAAGGTAAGGCTGAGCACCAAAAGCCATCTGGTTTCTATACTCCAACAACCACAAATCCCAGAGTGAAAGTGGGAGAAAATAACCATGGATTTCGTCTCAAGACTTCCAAGAACGCCAAGTGGTTATGACTCCATCTGGGTTATTGTTGATTGATTAACCAAATCTGCTCATTTCTTGCCGATAAAGAAGACTGACATCATAGAAAAACTCTCCCAATTATACTTTAAAGTGAAATTTATGTAATGTCTTTGCGTACCTACGTCAATTATCTCTGATAGAGACAGCTTGTTTACATCAAGATTTTGGAAATCACTGCAAGAAGCGATGGGAACCCAACTGGATATGAGCACCGCTTACCACCCAGAGACAGATGGTCAAAGTGAGAGAACTATTCAACGCTTCGAGGACATGTTTTACTAGCATGCTTAATTGGATTTTGGTAGTACTGGAATCGACACTTACCAATGGTTCCGAATTCCTCACTACAATAACATTATCATGCGAGCATCAAGCGCGCCATTTGAAGACTTTTTATATGGAGAAAGTGTAGATCGCCAGTTTGCTGGAGTGAAGTTGGAGATAGCCAACTCACTGGCCCAGAATTGGTCCGAGAGACAACAGAAATGATTGTTCAAATCAAGAATTGGTTGATAACTGCAGAAAGCCATCAAAAAGTTATAGCGAATGTCAGAAACGCAAACCGATGGAATTTCAAGTGGGTGATATGGTCATGTTAAAGGTATCGCCTTGGAAGGGCGTAATTCGCTTTGGGAAACGTGGTAAGTTGAGTCCACAGTACATTGGGCCATTCAAAATCATAGAAAGAATTGGTCCGTGCATAAAAGCTAGAGCTTCCTGACAAACTCCGTAGAATTCATAATACCTTCCATGTTTCGAATCTCAAGAAATATCTGGCGGATGAAAACTTAGTTATCCCACTTGAAGAGATCCAACTTGACAACAAATTGCACTTTATTAAAGAACTAGTAGAGATCATAGACCGCGAGGTGAAGCAGCTCAAGCAAAGTAGAATTCCCATTGTCAAAGTTCGATGGAATTTAAGGCGAGGTCCGGAATATACTAGACGAGAAGAATCTCAAAAGAAATTAACCCTCATCTTTCCCGAGTAATCATAAGACAATAAGAGGAATCCGAGCACAGGGAGAACGTCGCTCCCTTAAGGGGAGGAGAATGTAACATTCCGTATTTAAGGTCACTATTTATCCCGAGCATCATTTCTATTTTCATTTTAAGTGAAGCTATTAAATTTTCTTTTTGCGCGATTTAGAGAATTTCTCGTTATAGGCCTTGAGTGAGCCGCGTTTAGAATTTTTATTCCGTCTTCGCTATTAAGTGGTTTAATATTCCCATATATCACCTCGATGAGTTTAGTTTTTATTTTTGGCATTTTCCGTTAGGTTTCGCGTTTACGTAAACTTTAGCTTAAACCTCACGTTTTACTTTAAAACTTACTTTCTACATTTTAATACTTACACTATACCTTTAATTAAATACTTACAAAATAATAAAAAAAAAAAAAAAATATGAAAACCCTTTTAAAAGCCCCTCCTAGCCGACTCCTAGAAGCACACACACACTTCACCACACTTTTACATTTCCTATAAACCCCATCATTTTTCTTTTCTCCCCATACATGCAAATCTCTAAAATCACTTCCTCCTCCTTACTCCTTGTGGCTGCTGAATTTACCACCACCACCATCATCTTACAAAATTTTTCTTCTCCTTTTAACATCACAACATCATCCTTGAGTTGCTTGCAAAGTTTGGTAAATTTTCTTGAAGTTTTGAAGAAGTTCTTGAAGTTTTAATGGAAGGTTTTAATCAAGACTAGGTTGGATCTTGGACTATTTTATCTTAGGTTCTTGACCCTTGTGAGTCAGGGATTTTGGGTGGTGGAAGATAGGTGCTAACTCAGCCCCAAACAAGAAAGAAGTTTTTGTTGGTTTTGATTTTCTTGTCTAAATCATTTTCTAGTAAGGTTATTCTTGATCTTTGATTTTTCTTTTAATTTTGATCCATGAAAATGGATGTTTAATTCTGGAAATGCATGTTTATATGATGTATGAGTTGTGTTTAAGATCTTGGATGCATTGTAATGAGTGGTTTAGAGTTAGATTGATTTTGGATGGTTTGGAGTAAATAATTTAGACTGTTTTAAAACATTTATGCAAAAACATTTATAGCAGAAATATTTTGTCCTGGAGCCTGTGATTAAATTACATGTTTGGATAGATATATGTCTTGTCATCATAGGATAGTTGGATTCCCAATCAACTCCATGGGATGAGGGAGATATGGTCAAAATAAGAAAATACTGTCAAATCTGACCTATATTAGAAAACGAGTTAAACTCTATTTTTTTGCAATAAAAGGTTATGTTTTAAAGTTTGGGTCAGTGTTAAAATCTTAAAGGAAGCTATACATATAAATTGGCCACACCTTCATTAGCATCATGGTTTAGGACTATGGCCATTTTCGTAAAGTTAAATTTTGGAAACTTTCTGTTTTGGGTAACCAGGGGTAAAATAGTCTTTTAGTGGTTTTTTGAAACTTTGTAGATTCTGGAGTAAGTTACTTTTGTGGAAACTAGACATAAAGAGCATTCCAGGAGGAAATCCTCACATATATAAACATTTGTGTGCTAGAGAATATGATCCATGAAGTCGAGTTTAAAATCATAAAACTAATTTTAACGACTAGTCCTCAAATTAAAAACGTATAGTACACTTTGATAAAATAAAAATTAAAAGCCCGTAACTTAGTATAAGTTCATTTACCTATAATACCAGATCACAAGTCATTTTGGGAGTAAAAAAGATTTGGGGAAGTTCTAGTGGAATGCCATGCTTATCTCGGAAACATATCTCATGATCACTTGTTTAATTTTTACGTATTGTTATTTTTATCGTACTAAGTCGCGTCACGTCTTTTAGGTGGTGCTTAGAAGTATCTATCCCGCATCGACCAGAATAAGATTTACTTTACCTTCTGATCCACTTACTTAAGATGGAGAGGTTCATACCCTCGCCATTATACTTATAAATGTTTTTTTATAATCCCGCGAAGGAGATACATGCTAGTTTTATAAATGAACACAAGTGATTTTCGGTAGCTATACCCGATTTGTGAACTAATTGCAGAAGTACCAATTGCAAAAGTCCCCCTAATTTTCATGCATTGTTAATTACCTATGATGGGTACGCAATTACATTAGTAGATCTATTGGGCCGTTGACTTGCCCTGTCTGGTGTTGTGACATCCATGGCGCGATCACAAACCCTAAAGACATTTTGTATGAGAATTTCTTTAGGTATATTGCAATATTACCTATTTGTTGTCAAATGATTATATATTTATAATATGTTGGTTAACGTTTCAATGGCATGATCTTAATGTATTAGTGATTAAACTTGTTTGATCCACCGTTTTTTATGATTAAAAATTCTTGAGTTCACGTTATCTTTATTTCATAGACACCTATGGAAACACTGAAACTTTTTGTTGACTTTTTTAGCCATGTTTTATACTCAGTAAATCAGGGTTGATGTGCTAGAGTGGCGAATGGAGTAGTTGAGCGCGAAATGTTCGAATAAACTAGTTTGGTCCATTCAATTGAAAACACTTGTATATGGTTTTAAAACTTATTTATGATGTTTGTAGGTGACGATCATTATAGACAAATTTTTCGTCTCTTATCTACATGAATGGGACAATGTTATGTTTTAAAAACGTCTCTTTGAGTTCGTTCTTTATATAATCTTATGTTGTGTGTCTATGACTTAAACACCCAAACTGTGGTCTTCCGCTGCAAAATAAATTTGGGGGTGTTAAAATATAACTTTAGTAATTGACAGTTTTATGTTAATCATTCTTTAAACACGGTTAGTTTACCTTGGATTAACAATATAACTCTAGTATTTATAATGAAAGTTTGAATGGCTAAAACCTTCGAGTAATAGACCAAAATTAGATATTATGAAATGTTTGTATTTTGTTTATCTCGATTTCATTGATTTATATCGTGATTCTTTTTTATGTTTATCAATTTATACCTTGTTTTACACTTTTGTGATTGCGACCTATTCATTCAACTGGATCTAGATGAAACGGACCAAGGGGATCTAATCCGAGATAGCTCCCATATAGTAATTATACATCTATAATAATGGTTACACAAATACTGTCCTTCTAAGTCTAGTCTAGTGATACGCTTCGGGCTTAACTAGTTAATTGTATATACCGATATTTAATGATTGTGTTGACTATCAGGTGACCCTTAGATAATTCAACAAATAATGTTTCTGATTCCATTGATAGTTGGACAAGTGGAACACTTGTGTATAAGATTTCATTAATCGTTAAGTGTAAAGTCTTTTTATGATCAGGTTAACAAGAACACCATTGCATTAAATCCCTAAGATAGATTATAATCAGCAAATAAGGATGCGTTATGCGGATCGCTTTAATTGTGAACATTATTTAATGTGTCTCGGTCGTAGATTATGTAACTGCCTAAGTCTTAAAAATGATATGCCACCTCGAGAGAAAGAAATCCATTGCACTAAATAAACAAACTCAACGTTCTAATTCGGATTAATTATGTGTTGAATACAAATTTCTATATAAGTTTAACCGCTCTTTTATCTTTTGTTTATTAGACGTAGCGTGGGTAACAGTGTCTTGAATTGATGTAGTCACCAACCAAACCATCCAGATCTCTCCAAACTGAAACCCTCCCACCCTTTCATAGAATTAGGATTTAGAGTGACATATGTTTAACCATATAGATTCGATTAGAATAGAATTAACATGAGATTAGACCAACCAAATATTACTTAAATTGAAAAGATTTAACCTCGGCACTTATAGATCGACACCCTACTTACCACAAAACAACTACTGATCGGGTACAGCTTCCCGATTATAAGTGTTGTTTTTTGGTTTAGTTGGCAAATATAAATTTAAAACTTGAATCAATAAATTACACACCACAACGACACATCAAGCTTTTGGCGCCTGCCGGGGAGTGAAAATTAATCTTGATTTTTATTTGATATTTTGGTTTTTAACATTAGATTAGATCTAACCCTTAGGATTAGTGTAATTTAGATTAGTTTTTATTCTTGTATATTTTGTAAATTTTGTATATTTATCTTTAATTTTTTGCTTGTATATATTTGTGTGCTTAATTGTTTGCGTATTTAATTGTTTTTCTTAAATACACTGTTCTGGTCGATAGCTGAATACAGCGTATCCACTTCCATCGGATACAGCGTATCCAACTTTTTGTTCAATACAGCATATTCATCCCAACAGATTAATACGGCGTATCCACTTCCATTGGATACGACGTATCGATCATCTAGAACAGAAGTAGATTCTAAGTTTTCTATGATTGATTTTC
Organism: Tanacetum coccineum; assembly: GCA_026074375.1. Taxonomy (NCBI): domain Eukaryota; kingdom Viridiplantae; phylum Streptophyta; class Magnoliopsida; order Asterales; family Asteraceae; genus Tanacetum; species Tanacetum coccineum. Next base: position 16,997 of record BQNB010011990.1, read on the forward strand.
CTGCCAAATTTTTTCTATCTTTCTTCAGAACAAATCCTACTGATTGTTTATCCCTTGTCACAGGTAGTGCATGACAAGGAGTTCTACAAACAAACTATTTACACCTTACAAAGAACCTGAAAGAGAATTTTGATCATCAAGGAGACACTTCAAAACTCTAAGTGTTGACGAATTGAGATCGCCTGATTTCAATCTACTTTCTAACCAAGAATACTCGGAGGAAGAAGAAGCAGAAGCAATGGCGGAAATCATAGAGCAATACAAGAGTAAGACCCGAACAGACTATGGATCGGGAGTCGCTAGGCCTAAAATCGATAACAAAGATCAATTTGAACTGAAAGACCAATTTCTTAAGGAGCTTCGAGAAAACACATTTAGCTGTTCGGATAATGAGGACGCAAATGAAAACATTGAGAAAGTTCTTGAAATAGTTAACTTATTCCATGTTCTTAACATCACTAAGGATCAACTAATGCTTCGAGTCTTCCCTATATCCTTAACTGGAGCCGCAAGTCGTTGGCTAAGAAACGAACCAACTGGTTCGATCAAAACTTAGGAAGATCTTAAGACTAAGTTTTTAAACAAATATTGCCCACATGGTCGAACTGCAAAGAAAATGGTTGGCTAAGAAATGAACCAACTGGTTCGATCAAAACTTGGAAAGATCTTAAGACTAAGTTTTTAAACAAATATTTCCCACCTGGTCGAACTGCGAAGAAAATGGAGGAAATCAACAACTTTCAGCAAAAGCCAGATGAAACCCTTTATCAAGCATGAGAGCGCTTTAAAGAACTCTTGATGAAGTGTCCTCAATGCTATTTGACTAAGATGCAAGAGGTAATTTTGTTCTACATTGGGTTGGATGTTCCAACACGATCGATTCTTGACTCAAGAGGTGCCGTTCCAACTAAGACAGCCGAAGATGGTAAAAAGGCCATCCAAGAAATGGCATAATACTCTTAAAAATGGCATAATGGAACATTTAGAGGAAGAAGTCTGAGACTTCTGACGGACTAGCTGCTATACAAGCACAACTGAACAATCTAGGAAGAGAGATCAAAAAAGTGAATGAAAAAGTTTACACAGCTCAAGTAGGATGTGAACAATGCAAAGGACCTCATTACACCAAAGATTGCCCACTAAAAGAAGAAGAGAAAACCCTAGAAGAAGCTTACTACACCTAATTTGGTGGACCTTTTCAAGGAGGGGGATATAGAGCGACAGCTCCAGGGTATTATCAAAGGAACAACGCAAATCCTTCGTACCAAGAATGAAGGCAATCTATGGAAGATACCCTGAGCAAATTCATGAGTGAATCAGCAAAGAGACACGAAAAAAATTCCAATTTGATTAAAGAAATCCGAGCTACGACAGATGCTGCCATAAGGAACCAAGGAGAATTAATCAAAACTTTAGAAATTCAAATCAGGCAAATGAGCAAGGTACTATAGGAAAGAGGATTTGAAATCCTACCAAGCTCAACTGCAACGAACCTGAACGGCCAAGTCAAGTCGATTTCGACCACTACTGAAGCTGATTTATACTCGATACACCGTATTGGATCATCCCAATACGCCGTATCCACTGGACAGAACAGTACACTGTTGTAAAAGTCAAGACAAACGACGATTCCTTTTCCAAGTCGTTTGGATAATCATTACTGTGAAGAAGAAGAGGGGAACTATGAACCAAAATACACAAAAGCTTATTGAGCTTCACTTTGCCTTGCTTTATTAATAATACTTGCTTTGACAATGCCCTTGTTGACTTAGGAGCTAGCGTTAGTGTTATTCCTCTCTCGACCTACCTTAACTTAGGATTAGGCGAATTAGCTCACACTAGGTTGACAGTGGAATTGGCAGACAGGACAATGAAATATCCCAAAGGAATAGCTAAAAACATACTAGTAGAAATTGGCAAATTTAATTTCCCAGTAGACTTTATAATTCTTGATATGCCCGAGGATATCAAAGTGCTCTTGATCCTCAGAAGACCATTTTAATCTACCGCTCGTGCTAAGATTGATGTTTACAAAAGAAAGATTACTTTAAGGGTCAGGGAAGAAAGGATTGTTTTCACAAGTGTTAAAACAGCTAGTAGTTTAATTAAGAGGGTCTAAATGCTAAGTTTGAGAGAAAGAATGGAAATTGATATAGAAGCTAGGCTTATGGGAGAAACCTTGGTGTTGAATAGATCATTAGACCCTTTCTTGGAAGATTACATTGAATTAAATGATCTTAACGAACCATTTGAGCTTAGGAGAAATCAAGAAGATGATTTGATGCCCACCATTAAGGAAGGTGAGGTAATTAAGGAATTCAGAACTAGGAATGAAGATCTCGATACTGGAATTAATGATTACCCTAGTTATTGTGACGATGATAAGAAAATCCACACAACTTAGAGTTTTCATGCAAGATAGGATTTGAATTTACTCACGCTAACTTTTTCCCATTATTGTATGTCAATGTGATGTCTAAAAAGTTTCATAATTCAATAATAAAAGATATAATGGTGTACAAAGGGAATAATGTTGTAGGAGCCTTAATGAACATACCTATCTTTGTTAGAACTTTTTCTGTAATGACGGATTTTGCAGTTTTGGAGGATATGGATGCTTAACGTGATGAAGGAATGAGCCATGTTATTTTTGGTGAACCATTCTTAAGAGAAGTTAGAATTAAGACAAAACGGTTCGAAGGGATAATTACCCTTTACAAAAATGATGATGAAGTAACTTACCAAATGGTTCTATCACATCTGAGGTTTAAAAACTACACTAATGAGCAATGCAACAAGATCCCACCATTACTGAAGGTAAGTGAAGAGGATAAGATGAATGGTATCTCGCATTCGTACCAAAAACTTAAAGGGTTCTACAAAGGAGTATTGAAATTAGGACCCGATTACATTTGAAATGCGAAGATGGAAGAATGGCTCACACGCGGGCGCATAAGCGTGCATGAGATGGAATGAAAGGAAGCTGAAGACAAGTCTAACTTAAAGACTTCGCTATAAACAAAAGTGCTTCCCGGGAGACAACCCGAATTGTTATTTAATTTTATCGAGTCACGGAATGCCCAATGCAATCCGTGGGCTCAACATTTAATACCAACGGGTAAAATCCAAATACTGATCAGACACATAATCCAATAAGAATATGAAAATAAATAGAAGTTAATATCATCTAACATCCTTGAGAACAAAGGATTGAGAGCGTGGCCACAGAGTATCTAGAATCAACTCCACCACCTCAAACGCCTTCAATTCAGCTCTCACTCCCATACACAAGGCCACGTTGTACGTATCCCACGTTAAACACAAAGGAGGGTATCCTTCCTAATCTTTTCCCAATTTAATCTTTTAGACATCAGTAGTCTTTTAGTAATCTTTAAATCTAAATGTAAATTTCTTATAAAGCTATCCATTTATGTAATCTCCATTTAAATTCTTTACAATTACTCTCTATAACAATACACTGAACTTAGTGATTTATTAAATCTTAAAACAGTTTACAATAGAGTCTTTAATCTTGCTTAAATATCTAAAAGTTCTATTGTTATTTCTATAGCTCTTAAATCAATCACAGCTCAATATAAGCTATCTTAGTCTCTAAGCTTATATTATGAGTGCTCAAATTGATCAATAATCTCAACTCAAATGTTTAAAATCAAATCCTTTGATATAAATAAAGGATTGAGCATTTGGATGGATAAAGCTTACAAAGGAAGACTTATGGGACTTTTACTAGCTTATTACCTCCTATGTGATAAGCTAGAGTTGTAGAATACTCCTCGAGCTTTTTAAAGCCTTTGTTTAGCTAAGACAAATGTATAAGATGCTCACATTGGGCCCTTTTTTGGTCTTTAAACTCTAGATTAAATCGCTTGATTTTGCTTATCTTACTTGCTATATTATGTTTTAGTTGTTTCTTATATAACTTATTAGTTAAGTCATTTGAAATCTGATTCAAGTTTTTTTTTAAAATATAATCTTTAAGTTTTCTCATATATGGACTCGTCATAAATATAATGAAAATCCAAAAATATATCAGCATAACTAGTACTTAATGATTCTCAGGTCTTATTTATTTTCGTATGGTATAGAAAAGAGCTTATAACGTCTGCTAATAGGTTGTTATGCTTCTATCTTGGTGCAACTCTCAAGACTTCTAACCACATCCACCTAGAATATATACAATTCTCTTCATTAAATGCGTCTATAAAAATGAAGTTTGAAAGAGTTTAAAAGGGGGTGTTTGGCATAGCATTACTACCACAAGTTAGTACTGCTTAGAGGGCCATTTAGGTCTTGAATTTTTGTTTTCATCTTCAAAGCTAAGTCTGTTAATGCTAGGTTAATTAGTTAGGTTAGAGTTAATTAGGTTTTGATTAGTTAGTTTGATATAAGTCATAATCTGTTAAGTGTTATCTGTAATATTAGCTTAATTCAGTTCTAGATTTAGTAATTGCTTTAATTGCCTTTAGTTTTATGTTTTAAGTGTGTTAGGATTGTTTTCTTGGGTCTGCAATAGAAGGATTTAAGAATTAGTCACTCAAGTGCAAACTGCACCAGATAAGAAAAATAGAAAAAGGCCTTTTTCATCATCAATTTTCAGTAGGTAAAAGTTGTTCTTAGATTTTGATTTTCAGCATACAAGTAGATTAGGGTTCATAGTTAATCTATTTCAATTTGTTTGTCCATAATAATTCCATTTTGATTATCTGATTTTAGCTTTTAAATTAGCCTTTATCTTTCAAATCAAGAAATTATAACTCACCATTCACTTATAAATCTTATGATCTGTTCTGATTTAAAAGCACTTTATCAATATGCTCTTGATTTACCAAAATTACTTTTAAAAGCATTTCCAAATAGCCACTCAAGTCAAGCTTTCCAGGAAAAGACAAGTTTTCATAGTCTCCAAAATGTCTTATTAATAACTTAAAAATAAGCCACAAGTAAAGCCTTATGGGTCTGTCTATTTTGTATCACAGTTTGGTCCTATCAAGTGTGTTAAGTTCCAAGACTAAATTTCCGCTAACTATGGCTTTCTCTTTTTGAAAAAGACTTGTTTAAAAATTCATGATCCAGTGTTAGCTTATTAGGTGTGTAGGCCTTAAGCTTCTAGTAGTTCATTTGTACTTTGTTGGTAGCTTGATTTCATTTTGTAACTTGTAAAAAAAAAAAAAACAAAAAAAAAAAAAAAAAAACAATGTATTTACAAAAATTTCAAAAGGTAAAAAAATAGTAGTTAAGCATTTTTTGTCTTTTAAGCCAACTTTTCAGCTTATTTAGTGAATTTCAATAATAGTTGTTTTTATTAAATTTGTTTCTTTTCAGTTTTTCTACAACTTTGTTTTTTTAACTTTTTCAAAATAAAAAGGCAATAGGCCGGCTTCGAACCTGATGTCCTCATTAGCCACAACACACACACACGACCACACAACACCCCCTTTAAACGCATTAGCTACAATCGCTCATCTGTTAGGCAACTCTTTCATTTATTAATCTTTTATATACCAATGTTAGGCATTTCTTATATTAAATAAGCTGTTTTAGCTTATTTCGCAGCTTATTCGGATAAGCTTATTTCCCAAGCTTATTTTCTAGGTTTCCTATTGTTCAAACTATTTTTGTAATATTTTCAGAATTTTTATCTAATAGTTGTTAAAGAGTATTTTAAACATTTATTTGTATTAAAAACTTTTAAAAATCCATATAACTTAGAAAAATAAGTCCACAATATATATAATTCTTTGTTCAGAAAATTTACTTTTATCATATAGTTTCTAGGAAAATTAATTTTGTTTCCGTAGGGTTTAAATTGCAAAATTTTGAGTTTTTAAAGAACGGGATTCATTTCCGTTCACGTTTTTTGTATTCTTTTAAGCTCAATTCAACTCCGTTTTTGTTCTAGTTTTCTTACTCCTTACTTTTAGTCAAATTATGAGTTAGTTTATAAAAGTCAAAAAAAATTATTTTAGGTTATATATTGAAAATTTAGGGTTTTTAGGTCCCGTTTAGGATTCCCGATTTGCGTTTTTAGTTAAAATTTACCTTCCCGTATTAATTTCTCATAGTTAGGTTTAATTGTCCTTTTAATTGCTCACTTTTAGGATTTTTTAAAAACAAACATCTGTTCCAACCAATTCCAAATCAATTGCCAAATAACAAACGTGTCCTCAATTTCAGAATCTTTCGAGGAAAACATAGACCCTAAATCAATTTACCGGTAATATACGTATAATATTATATTCGTTCTGTAGAATTTTCCTATCTTCTTTGTCTCAAGAGGTAGTTTGGTAATTTTATATATATTATTATGAAATATTACGGTATAAAAACTTAACGCATCAGTTTTTGGCCGTTGTCAGGGCGAATATTGTGATTTAGAGATTCCTATCATTGCAGTTTGTTGATCGTGATTTGGAGAACCTTTCAGTCTTTCTAAAGTTACGCTTTTAATAAAATCAAAAATATAAAAAGTAAAAATAGTTATTTTCTTTCTTTCTAAGTATAATAGTAAGATTAAAAGACTAAAAATACCAAAAATATTTAAGCTCTTCAGTATTTTCTTCCGTTCGATTTTTCCATCGTTAATTTGATGAATATAAAAAAAAAATTCACATTACAAAGTTCTTGCTAAAATAAGTAACGAGCGCCAACCAAACCAAATACCCTTACAACAGTGATCGGATATCTGATTCCACAAAATCAAAGAGTACCAAGAAACAAAGATTTAAAGATTTCTTTACAAAAACCGATTATTGTCACTTACGAAAAAGTCGCACCTCTTTTTGTAAATTTATTTTAACTTAAGAAGCTTGTACACACTAAAGCCATTTTATTGAATATAAACAACGACTAAACTAAAAATAATTATCCTTTTCCTCGATTCTTTTCCTCATTCATTTGAGTTTTGGTTAGTGCTCGCACTATAAATTCCAATTTCCAAATAATTCAAATGAGGTCCTCACCATTCTGTGAAATTAACGATCACAAAAAAAGAGGACTTAGCTTCATCAATACACGAACCCCGAGCTTCGTTAACATCATTTGCGACCCAATGGCGGAACGTACAATGGAAGATGCTAAACACCAGTCACCCACGAAAGGTACAGAGAAGCTATTGTTTAACCGGTAATAAATGCTGATCATTTTGAGATTCTAAACGAATTTGCCTTCAATTGGTTCAAGCGAATCCAATTTTACGGTTGTGAGAGTGAAACCTCCTCATGCTCATATTTAATAGTTTCAAAAGGATTACCTCGAACTAACACAAATTACGAATCCTCTTCTAATTGTAGAACCATTGCGTTTTCTAACACGAATGTTGATTAACTTATGATGTTTCCAATATTCGACTCGAGGTAGCCCTAAACTGCATGGTTAGCGACGCGAGAAAGAACCACCGAAAGTACGTGTCTATTGAAAAACTGAGTAGCGGAATCTCAGATAACCAATATATTGTGTGTTCTTTTAGTTCTTTAACATTTAAGTTTGTTTAATATTCATTCGGCTCTCAAGAAACATATTTTTTACCTCTCGCTTATCGACAACAAGCCACAGGATTTTCACTTAAAAAATTAGTCAAGGTTCTCTCTGAATTCAATCATCTAATATGTATCACAAACAAACATCTATGAGTGAAGGAAGACTTTTACGGATAGTGGAATGCGTTGGGTCAACGCGATTTCTAAGGACGTTCTAAGCTTAGTAGCTTGTCCCCCCATCATATACTAAAGTCTAACGGATTTATGGAAGTTTAACTCGAAGTTGTAACGTACTATTATACTAATCGGTTAATAACACGAGAATGAACACAAGACTCCGCTTAAATGGGCCACGACGGGTGAATATTTTGGAGTAAAAACACTAGAGAGGCGCTTTTTAAACATCATCTGTACACAAATAAACATCAAATAGTTCGATTATACCACGAAAAACAATAGAATTGACTAACTTCTAGTAAAAACGGACGATGAAAGAATTGCATATAGCATGCGGTATCAAACTTGTTTGACCTTATCGAGTATTTGTTTCTAAAAAGTTGTCACTCCCCATCTTCCGTTTACGGCGGTGTGAATGGAATCGTGAGCGTTACTAACTGATGTGGAAGATAAAACGAATCTATCGCATAAGATGAAAACCCATTGCGGGCGACATCTCTGGTATAAATAGTCCGAAGAACCGATATTACAATCAAATCTAGTTTTTTGATGCCGTAAGCGACGAGCATACGAGAGTAGCTCAAAATACAATTCAATCGACTCGCACACCACACCCTAACCTCCCATACACCCCTCCTCGAGTTTAGTAACCAAATTCCACCACCCACAATTATAATTCCCGAGTAATTTTGCTTTCTGGTACAAAACAATGGACAAAATAGAATTATCAAAATCAAGGTCAAAGGAGAAATAATCTTTAAAAATCGGAGAAAATAAATTTCATGGGAATTAAGGTTCTCAATCTCCCAAAATAAGCATGCTCTCCGAATTTTTGTAAAATCTAAAAGACTTTTTCAAAATCCAACCGTTTTTTCAATTTCCTAATGAAAAAACAAGTTCAACAAGAGTTTTTCTCTTAAAATGATTTTATCAGTTACAGACCGAAGGAATAATGCACCAAATGATAGAAACAAGCAAAATCAAATCAAACTCGATAGAAAATTAGAATACAGTCGCAAATCCTTACCCAGACAATTGAAAATTCCGAAAACAGCATAATTACCATTCTCACAACCAACAAGATCGATGTCCAATGAATAAATCAACCAAAATACTTCAAAATAATTTGGCAAAACATAGATACTCTGTAGGCCAATTGCGTCTTCAAAACCAATCGCCATCAAAAACTTACGGGAGTCACACAATCTACTTCTCCGAAGTAATACCAATTATTCCAAACACACCCGCAAAGGGTATGATGACAAGCAATCATTAGCGTTGCTATACGAGGACCCTCGATTCCAACAAATCTTTCCTCCTCAAAAGTAACACGGATACTTTAGAATTAGCGATCTATCCATAACCCAGTCCTAAAAGGACTTTCTGAAGCATTTTTACGTTAAAGTAGTGAAATGTTCCATTTTTCCCTACCGACTTTAGTTAGGTGTAGTATTTCGAAGCCGCCATCCTCGAGTACCTCACATACTTGGGAGAGATCTCTTTTTTGAGGACCGGTCGTGCTTAATTGATGTTTATGGAGCGAAGAAATAACCCTATTGGTTAATAACGAAGCTTTCACTTTTAATCTAAATCAAAACCCACAAAGATACTCCACTACAAAATGATCATTCGGAAACCGAATTGACAATCAATGATGCAATTTGTGGAGGAGTATGCTCCGGAATTGCTAGGATTTTCTAATTCTTCGGGTGGCAATCCTACCCCGACGTCTGAGCCGTTTACTTCCGAATTCATTTTGGAAAAATGGTGAAGCCGTAAGCTTAGTTAAAGGATGATTCGATTTCACGCGGAAATTGATTGAATCATCGATTGCGATCCGTGAGCGAAGATATTAGTTTGATCCGAAAAATTGTTATATAATACCCTTTCAACTTCCTACCGATGGACCTTAAACAAAGGTGAAGTGATCAAGGCAAGACTTTCAATTGAAGAACATCCGATTTAGAGTTAAAAGATTAACCGCTTCACAAGGAGTATGCTTACTTAGGAAGGAAAACAACAAGTAACCCGAGATTTATTGCAAAAGGTTTAAAAGATAAATGAAAAAGAAGCCTTACATAAATGTTCTTTAACATCACATAAACGAGCCATTGCTTGGAAAATCACCGACAGCAAGGGTTATCAACCCTCTTTTTTGACACAACAAAATCTGATTGGAGGATGAATACAAACCCATGGGTTCAAAGTCAAAGTATGGGTTAACCCATACAAATTCATGAGGATAATTGTTGATACAAAAAAGATTGGTACATCCTTGATGTAGGTCCGAATTAGGTAATAACGGCAATCTGTTAGGCTTCCGTTTCCTTATCCATTAAGTCTTTATGTAAGAGACCTGCGCACTAAGAAAACACACAGCAACCGTTAGTGTCTTACCGTGGATTGTCCTCCCCCATTATCCACCGCGTGAGAGTAAGTAACGGTTTTTTAGGTTTTTTAAAAGTTAGGGTTAATGAGGGCGTTACCTTTAGATAAGCCGAGTGCTCTCTATAACACACCAAACCCTAATAGGCCTTTGTCCCCATTAATTAGGTTAGTATCCGAGAGGCCTTCACAGTTTATTTAGTAACCGCCGTATTTAAGTAATATGGGCCCACCCTCATGATTAAGACTCAGTTTCGTAACGGTGTTACTAGATACCTGCCGCATTGTGTGCCAGCTAGTTTTGGCTCATGGGCCTAAATCCTCGTCGTGAATAGCGCGTATGGGGAAGGTGGGTGGCAGTGGGCTTGGGCCCCGATAGGGGGCCGAGGGTGGGACCGGAAGGTTGTGGTCCCTCTTTTGGTAAAGGCCATCGCCGGGAATGTGAGGTTACCCATTTTGTATGATTGTGCCGCTTTCTCTTAGGGCACTGGGTTATTATTTCTGTGGCACGGGGCGTGTCGGATTGGGGGACCCGGAGGTTGGAGCTAAGAGCGTCATGCAGTAAATAAAGAAGGGGAGGTGACATAAAAACTTCTTGATGCAGGGATGTATTGTTACGTTTATAAGACAATAAAGTGGGTTTTTTCATTGGGAATGGTGGGAAATGTTAGGTGTTTTTTTAAGGGTTATTTGGTAGTTTTATGGAAGTCTGTATAGTGTTGTTTAGGGTGTGGTGGGGTGTGAGATTTGTTTTGGTAATGTGAGGAAGGTAGGAGGAAAGAGAAATTTTAATGGGGATGGGTTTTGGTGATTTAGTTGGTGTTATTGTTTTTAAGTTTTGGGTGTGTTGGTGGGGGGAGTTGTGGGGATGTGGGAATTCGTAATTGATGTGAAAATTTAATTTATTTATTAGGATATGAAATGGTGTTAGTGGAATAATAATGGATGGGGAGGGGGTTGATAAAGTAGGGATTGATTAGGTTTGGGATTGGAAATTGTGGTAGTTTTTAGTTGTTGGTGGTTGGTGGGAGAGGGGGTGGTGTGGGTTGATGGAAAGAATTGGGTTTTTTGATTTTTGGGGTTTTTATTGGTGGATGTTGGTGTTTGAATAGGTTTGGGTTTTGTTTTGGGGGTGATTTTTTTGGTGGTTGATTTGGTGATGAGAGTTATAGTGTTTACGAGTTAATTAAGAATAAATATTAAATTTTGGGGGTGTGTTTAATTTATAAGGGGTAATGATGGTTAAAAGCCATAAGATTTTTTAAAAATGAGATAGACCGATATATCACTCTTTAAGAAAGAAATACAGTTTTGTGTGGTATTAGTTAGTATGATATTTTCAACTCTAAAAGAATCTTACCGAAGCTCCAATCTTAGTTATTTCGGTTGGGAACCTACATTTCGAACTCATGTGTGGCTTGCAAGTGATTTTCGCGATTGGTGCGGTTTAGACAAACGAAAAGATGAAGCACTTTTAGCTTATAACATTATGCTAGCAAGACAATGACAGAACTCAAATCATTACAACACTACCATAGAAAAGGAAATGCTTGCCGTTGTGTATGCTTTTGAAAATTTTTGGCCATATATTGTCTTATCTAAAAGCATAGTGTATACGGATCACTCGGCTTTAAAATACCAAGTTTATAACAAACAAGACGCCCAAGCCGAAGGTTGCTCTGGTGAGGTTCTTCACCTACAAGAATTGATATCACTATCCTGATAAAAAAAGGAAGAGAAGAACCTCGCAAAATCATTTATCAGACTTGGAAAACCTCATAAGGCTGTTTAAAAAACAAGGACATAAATGAAACATATTCCTTAAGACTCTTGGAGTTATTTCTTAGTGGAATTAACCAACATGGTTTGGACTATCAAATTTTTCCATGCGAGAATTTTATCATCAAAGAATGACAACTCAACAAAAGCAGAAGTTTTTCAAGGACGTTAAACATTATTTCTAGGACGATCCCTATCTTTTTCATACTTGTGCGGATTAAATCATTCGAAGGTGTGTGCATGGGCAAGAAGCTTTTGAAATCCTCAAAGCTTGTCATGAAGGACCCACCGGGGGCCATCATAGTGCTAATCTAACCGCTCGAAAAGTATTTGATGTTGTTTTCTTTTGGCCTACCATATATCGAGATGCCCATACGATGATCAAATCTTGTGATACATGTCAGAGACAAGGCAAAATTTCACAACGAGATGAAATGCCTTAAAACTCTAAGCCAAGTTTGTAAAACCTTCGAGTATGGGGGGGGGGTGGGGGGAGGGGGGGTTAGAATAAATAGATTTTTATGGACCATTTCCGTCTTCACATGGGAATAAATACATCCTCGTAGCCGTCGACTATCTTTCAAAATGGGTTGAAGCAAAGGCGCTCCCCATAAATGATGCTAGAGTTGTAGTTAAGTTTTTGAATTCCCTTTTCGCCCGATTCGGAACGCCTAGAGCTATTATATGCGATCGTGAGAACCATTTTTGTAATGATCAATTTGCTAAAGTAATGTCTAAGTATGGGGTCACTCATCGTTTAGCTACCGCTTACCACCCTCAAACGAGCGATCAAGTGGAGGTGTCCAATCGAGGTTTAAAATTATATACTAAGAAAGGACGGTTGGAGAACATCATGCACATGTCTGAACAACCTAGTGAAGCTTTAGTGGGCATTCGTACTACTTTAAGACACCGATAGTTTTGTACGCCTTACAAGTTAGTGTACGGAAATTCTGCCAATTACCTATCGACATTAGAGCATAAAAAGCATAAATGGGCATTGTGAAAACATGTTCATTTCGTATCTTAAAACCAGCGGGTGATCACCGTAAGTCAACAACTTAATGAACTTAGATGTAAGCTTCGAGATCAAGCTATACGAGAATTCTTTGATTTATAAATAGAGGATAAAAATCTTCACGACTCAAAAATATCCAAAACCGCATTTTTAATGTTGGTATCCTGAGTTTTACTCTTCAACTCCTCGTCTAAAGATATTCTTCGAGAAAGATAAAACTCTTAGATTCAGGACCTTTCACAAACCATCACCAAAGTTTTTCCATACGGAACAATTGAGTTATCAACCCGATGTCCAGAACTTTAAGGTGAATGGTCATCGTGTGAAGCATTACTTCGGAGGGGACTTACCACCCAAGGTAGTCCAGGATCTCCACACTTTCTCCAAGGACGAATTAATTCGGGGATCGAGTCAAGCTATGTGACTCGGTTACCAAAAACAAAGCGCTTTGTGGGAGGCACCCCATGCTTATCCTTTTATCTTCTTTCTTATTGTGATGTGATGGATGCTTTTGTACTCTTCGATTCTTGTTGTTGATTTGTACTTGTGATTGTTTGCAGAGATTGACCCAAAAATTTTCTAAAAGACTCCTCGGTTTCCGCGGTGGTTTTTGAGTCCCCGTCCACTAGACTTCCAAGCTTTGCTTGCCATTAGTTTGGGGAAATCCGATATCCTAAAGATTATTATCGACTAACATTTATCTTTTAGCACACTTGATAAACGGCTTGAGATTTTTGTGATACTTTCTTCAGGCTTGAGTTATGCATTCAGACCTTATTTGAGTTATAGTATGGGGATTTTAAGTCTTAGGCTAGGAAACATTGAGGACAATGTTTAATTTTAGTATGGGGTAGTATATTTTCGGATAAAATCTGTGACCTACTTTTGCCGTTGTTTCACCACGTACCCAACGCCGTTTTTCCCCAAAAATTTTCAAAAAATGAACATTTTAAAATTTTTCAAAAATAAATAAGCGTTTTGTCACAAACAAATTTTGACTTTCCTGCTGGGTAAAATAAGAGTAAATTTTGACCCGATCGAGCGTGTTGAGCTCTAGCTTGTTCCTTAACTTTTAGGCTAAGCGTTCGCGGAAATTCGCGAAGAACGAAAAATGATAGAGTTAAGTATGAGTGGGATGCTAAACAAGGATTATTTGGAAATCTTAAGAGCTCATGTATGTAATTTGTGAGACTTTTCTCCATAAGCTCTTAACCGGATTAATATACGTGCTGTTTTTGGAGATTAAACTTAAATCAACAATTTTTATGTAATATATAGCAAAAAATTTAGTCTTAGTTCAAACTTATACTTGAATTTTTCAAAAAGAAGTCTTCTCTATATAAAGTAAAAAATAATAATAATAATAATAATAATAATAAACATAAACTGTGGGCTGATAAAAGTTTACTACCTCTTGCCGGCTCACAACCGATGTGGTAGTCTTCTAAAGAAAGCCCATAGTAAGAATAAAAATCTGAGACTGATAAAAGTTTGTTGCATCTTGCCGGCTCACAACCGATGTTGCAGCCTTCTAAAAGGTTGAAGGTTATAATTGCATAAATATTAAGTTTGAAGTAATAAATAGATTTCTTTTTGTTAAATTCAAATATGCTTTTGAATTTTGACTATTCTATTTTAAAGCTATGCATATACGGGAAACCTGAGAGTTTTTGAAACCTTAGGTCCGTGAGTCCCGATACTAGTCTCTGTGGGGTGTCAAAAGCCTGGTCACTTAGCCGCAAGGTTGGGATGTGCCGAGAAAAACGAAAGTCACTACATAGATGATCTTGGCCTCAAAACTCATAGATATATAGGTAGGAACGAGGTGACTTGGCATAAATTTTAGTAAAACGTTGATCCATGGTTTGAAATTCACAATTTGCACATTCACTTCAGATATAAATAATTGTCGGAGTGAAAAAGTTCACAAGTTGCAAATATGAGTAGTTTAGCATCTTAACTGAATTTAGCTGTGATTTTCGTTTTAAGCGTTGGTTTGGGAGGCAAAGTGAAAAGTCAGGGACGATGAATTTATCCTTTTTGGGGCATTCTCGGATCGAAATGCATCTTGTTCTTTGATCCCTAACAGTTATGGAAATAACGAAAGTCGAAATATTCTAGGTAAATATATATATATATATATATATATATATATATATATATATATGAATAAGTTTTGAAAAATAGGAGAGTAGGGTGTTTTAAAGCTTGTGATTTCTTAAACTTTCCTCACATAAGTCTTTGCTACTTTTCAAATGTTTAGTTTGAGGAAGTTTTGAGGTATTTGGTTTTAGAGCGAATAGAACATGCGTAGGACAAACGGCAATCTCTTTAAGTTTAGGGGAATTTTTTTGATTGTGTGAAAACACATAATTTGTTTTTAAATCAAAAATGTGCCCCCAAAAGATAAAATTGTGCATAAAATGCTTGCATATTGCTTGTTTTGTCTTTGTGATTGTGTAGGTACGGATAGTGCAAATATCACAAGAAAACGGTCAAAGCCGGACAAATACAAACACGGAAAAGGAAAGAGTGAACAAGAGCCGGGGATTTGATAGCAAGAAGGGTCAAAAGTCAACTCAAAATCAACCATTGGTCAATTCTTGGTCAACATTGGTCAACAAGTCAACCCTTGTCAAATTTAATAAAGACAAAATCCCAAAAATCCCCAAAAATAGCCCCTCATGTTAAACATACTTCAAAAAGATCCTTGTTTGGGGGGGGGGGGGGGGGGGGGGGGGGGGGGGGGGGGGGGAATTCAAAAATAACCCTTAAAGCCCTAACACCGTTATCTCTTTATAATATAAGAGATAACGGTCGTTATCCCTTTATAACTTAATCCTTATAACCAAGCCCAAACCTTACCT
The DNA here is from genome assembly GCA_026074375.1 of Tanacetum coccineum. Lineage (NCBI taxonomy): Eukaryota > Viridiplantae > Streptophyta > Magnoliopsida > Asterales > Asteraceae > Tanacetum > Tanacetum coccineum. The sequence goes on from BQNB010011990.1 coordinate 32,719, forward strand.
AGCCCAATCCCATTTCTTTTTATAAAAAGCCCAGGTCAACGACCCAATCCCTCGAGTCAAACACCCCCATCTAACGTTTAAAAGTAAAAAACGCGGGTAGTAGCTATTTACTGTTCATCGTCGTTCTCGACGATTAACCCCACTTAAATCAAAGGGTAAAATCAAATTGATTACGTGGCTCAACAATTCAAGTGACAAGGTACAAGCTGGCAGAGTTAGACGTCATGAGAAGGCTCTCATTGGTCGAAGCCCACAAGAAAGGACACGCGGATATATGAAAGAAACACACAAGGACAAGGATTTTTACACTAAATCCTAGCCAAAAGAAGCACAAAAGGTCTGACACACGGAATGCCACATTGGCAATCCGTGTGCTCATCATTTAATCCAACGGTGATGATTGGGAATCCAATGATTGGAAATTAATGAAGGGTCGTGATCAAATGGATGAGGAGCGGGATAAGAAGACCTAGAAGCTTCAATTCAAGGCTATAAATAGCAAGGCTCACTCACTCACAATAAGTCTGATTTTTTCCTTTGTAGCTTTTAGTCAAGTAGCTTTTGTAATCTTTTAATTCTAAATGTAATTTTCTTATTAAAGCTTTTGTAATCTCCATTTTAAAGTTCTGTAATCTGTTTAAATCAATGAAATCTTAGTATTTTATTAAATCTGAGTTTGCTTAGTTTTTTCTCAAATATCTAAAAGCTCTTGTTTTCTATAAGCTCTTAAATCAATCACAAGCTTCTCACAAGCTCTTCATAAGCTCTCTGAGTCTCTAAGCTCAGATTGAGCTCAAATTAGTCATTTAATATACTTAAACTCTTAAAATCAGATTAATACCTAAGCTATATGGATCTAAGCTTTTTGGATGATAAGCTTACAATGGAAGAGCTTATGGGACTTTTACTAGCTTATCCTTGTGATAAGCTAGAGCTGTAGAGTAGCTCCTCAAGCTTTTAAAAGCCTTTGTTTAGCTAAGGCAATTGTAAGTCTCATTTTATCTTTTCTGTCTTTAATTTCTTATGTTAAATCTGCTTAATCTGCTTATTCACTTGCTTATTTGTGCTTAAATCTGTGTATTTGTGCTTATTAAGTATGATTGAGTATCTGTTTTCAAGTTTGATAGCTTAAATATTAGTTTTCTTCATATTGTCTTATAAATCAATAAAAATCCAAAAATATTAGCATAACTAGTAGCTTAATGATTCTGGCTTATTTGATTGTTGGTATAAGCTCATAAGGTCTGTTAATAGTTGTTTGTTATCTGGTAATCAAGTTTTATTCATTAGATTTAAATTTCATAAGCTTAAATGAATTTGAAAGAGTTTAAAGGGGTGTTTGGCATAGCAGTACTAACCACAAGTTAGTACTGCTAGTGGCCATTTGGTCTTTGAATTTTTGTTTTCATCTTCAAAGCTAAGTCTGTTAATGCTAGGTTAATTAGTTAGGTTAGAGTTAATTAGGTTTTGATTAGTTAGTTTGATATAAGTCATAATCTGTTAAGTGTTATCTGTAATATTAGCTTAATTCAGTTCTAGATTTAGTAATTGCTTTAATTGCCTTTAGTTTTATGTTTTAAGTGTGTTAGGATTGTTTTCTTGGGTCTGCAATAGAAGGATTTGAGTATTGGTCACTCAAGTGCAAACTGCACCAGATAAGAAAAATAGAAAAAGGCCTTTTTCATCATCAATTTTCAGTAGGTAAAAGTTGTTCTTAGATTTTGATTTTCAGCATACAAGTAGATCTAGGGTAGTGGTTAATCTATTTCAAATTAGTTTTCAAAAATAAGTTCATTAGCATATCTGTTTTTAGCCTTAAAATAAGCTTTTTGTCTTTTCAATTTCAGAAACCAAACTCAGATAAAGCTAAGTGTTCTTTCTGTTTTCACAAGACTATTTCAATAAGCTCTTGTTTTCCAAACTTTTGTTCAAAAGCATT
>BQNB010011990.1:34952-69805 GCA_026074375.1 Tanacetum coccineum
AAAGTTTAACAAGACCTTCCAATCAATTCCCACCACCAAGAAATTGTCCGAAAAAGAGAATTCAAGCGAGATCATCGACTTGGATCGTTTTCATAATTTCTAGGAGTGTGACTTCGAGTCTAGCTAAAAGACTCATTAAATAAAAAAGCGCTTATTAGGAGGCACCCCAATCTTTTATATCATGCATTTTAAGAATGTCATGGGTTTTATTCATTATCATTTGTTTTTATTGTTGGGATTTAACATACTAGGTAACCAATTAGCTACGAGTACGCAGCGGAATAGATCTAGTTTTAGCATATAGATTAACACATATAAATTAGACAAGTAATTAACTAACCTTTTTGTTTATTGAGTTAAATCAATAAACGAACGCCTCATCTTGATCTTGAAAACATAGTAGTTAAATTACCACCTCTACGGTTGCTCACACAAACACGTCAACCAAGTATGAGTTGATTGCTAGTCAACCTTCACGAACCAAACACCATGTGTTGAATCGATTCCCAAACGCACCACTTGAGCTAGAACCGAAAACCAAACACCCCTTGAGGCTTGAACCGAAATCGCCAAAACCCTAATTAGGGTTTTTCCTAATTCGGTTGAACCAAAAACAAAACAAACCGAAACCCTAAGTTTGGGTTTTTGTATTCGTCGAACAAGGAGAGAAAAACCAAATCCTAGGTGAGGGATTTAATGTGTCGATCACAAGGAGGACAATGAAAACCGAAAACCCTTGATAAGGGTTTACCGAATTCGGTTTTAGGGTCATTATAATCATAAGTTCTTAAAGCTAGGAATGCGTTGCTTAGTTTGAACACCTACCTAGGCCTCGCTCCCTAGTAGGATATCACAACCAACGACCGGTGTTCTTAGTTTGAAAACCCACCCCGTTGCTAGCGTAGTGGGAAATCACATCAACACCTTCTTCCTAATATGGCTAAGGATAGGTGTCTTAGTTTAAACCCTCACCTAGACCTCGCTTCCTGGTGAGATATCATAACACACCAAATCCCTAGAAGTAAAGATGTCTTAGTTTGAACCCCTACCTCGTGGTTAGCGGAGTAGGATATCACGACACATCTTTTACTTGCTTCATATACTCAAATGTATGCTTCATTGGCATAATTTCAATATTCATGCATTTTTGCATTCATATTTCATTCATGCTTCTTTGGCATTTTAACTTTCAAATTACTAAGAACAGAAAAACCTCACTTTAAAGAATCAAGTTACAAATTTGAAGCTTTTTCTAAAAACATCGATTGACTTAGTTGAATTTAAATGAGCACGTATGATTAGGTGGATTAGAAGCTAATAAGAGAAAAAGGCACAAGTTACTCATATAAGTTTTAGAAGAATCTTGCTCAGCACATAAACTTATATTTAACTCTATCACTTCTTGTTCTTCACCTTATTAAAATTCGAAGCAATAGAATTCGTGAAAGCTTAGCCTACAAGCGGTAAGTTGATGAACTAGCTAGGGCTCAACACGCTTGATCGAGTCAAAAATTATTCTTATTCTACCCATTGGAAAAGTCAAAACCGTGACAAAACACTTATTTTATTTTTGAAGAATTTTAAATTTTTTCATTTTTTTTGAAATTTTGGTGGTAAAAACGGGATTACGTGATAACAACGGCTGCAGGCAACAATCAAATCGAAGATCCCCCCATACTAGAACTAAACATCGTCCTCGATGTTTTGAAGGGTACCTACGTAAATCTAAGGCCGTTTATAAAGTGTGCCAAAAGATAAAACGTTAGTCAATTAGATTAGGATATTGGATTCCTAAAATGAAGTTGAGGGTGTGAAACTCTTGTGAATGAAAGACAAAACTGAGAGCACGAGAGTCGTCACAATCCAGGAAATCCTGAACAATTAACAACACAAACACGAAACACGGGCAATGGAAGAGGCGAGCCTCCACACAACAAGAAAACACTTATTCATTACTACACAATACTACGATAAGCATGGGGTGCCTTCCACGAAGAGCTTGTTTAAGGTCGCTATGCTTAACCCGTCCCCGAATTTATTGGTCCATGGGGAACGTTTCGGACATCTGGGACTACCATTGTGGTCGGTACGTCCCCTCCAATGTAGGCTTTAAACGATGACATTCCACATTGAAATTTGACCCGGAGGTTCTGGGATAACTCGATCATGCCTTTGAAAAACTTGGAGTTACAGTGATAGGACTCAAGCGGGTCTTAAGCTTGCGCCTGAGATAATCCTTCAATCTAGAGTTTTAAAGAGGAGGAATCGATCACTGTCGTTGAAAAGCGGTTTTTGATATGTGGAGTCATTGGAATTCTCTTTGTTTTCTCTTATAGATCAAATAGTTCTCATAGGCATGATCACGAAGTTAGTAGTTCATTGAGTTGAACTTTCTGTGTTCACCCGCGGTTTTTTATATCAAAGTGTATGCTTAAGGGCCCAGTAAGCTTGTGCTCGAGATCGATCGGTAAGATGACATGCCTTCCCGTACACTAATTGTATGGGGTACACCCGATGGTTGTTTGTAATGCTGTGGCGGAAGGCCCAAAGTGCTTCATCTAATTTTATCCGACCAAGAGGTACGGTTTTGCCCATTGTCCATTTCAGAATTCTTTTCAAAACCACGATTCGGTATACCTCAACTTGTCACTTGTTTGTGGATGAAACGCGGTGGAGAGACGATATGATGTGACTCCGTATTTAAGCATGGACCTTTGCAAATTGGTGCATTGCAAAAATGGTTCCACGTTCACTTATGATTGCACGGTTAGGGAGACACCGGATCTGGCGAAAAGAGAGATTCTAAGGAACATTTTGCAGACAAATCGGGCCGTCATTTGGTGGGGAGCGCTTTTGCTTCAACCCATTTTGATAAATAATCGACTGCCACGAGTATATATTTGTTCCTCTTGAAGACGGGAACGGCCCCATAAAATCAATACCCCACTTGTCAACGATTTCGCAAACTTAGATAGGTTTTGTGGGCATCTCATCACGTTGCGAAAATTTTGGCCTTGACGTTGACATATGTCACATCGGGTGACAAAGTCGTGGGCATCCTTGTAGATCGTGGGCCAATAGAAACCTGAATCGAAGATCTTTTTAGCGGTGTAATTGGCACCGTAGTGTCCCCCAGTGGGTCCACTGTGGCAAGCTTTAAGAATGTCAAAAGCTTCTTGCCCCGAAACACAACGCCTAATCACTTGATCAGCACATATCTTAAATAAGAAGGGGTCGTCCCAAAAGTAATGTTTGACGTCTTTGAAAAACTTTCTTTTCTGCTGAGACGACATTCCTTTGATCACAAAATTCCCCGCATGGTAGTTTGCAAAATCGGCAAACCATGGGGCATTATCATCACCACGAAAGGTAACCATCCCAAGTGTCTCGAGAGGAAATGTTTCTGTAATTTCCTTTTTCTCGAGCTCACTTTGATGGGGATTTTCAAGTCTAGAAAGGTGGTCTGCGGCGAGATTTTCTGCTCCTTTTTTATCACGGATAACGACATCAAATTCTTGGAGCAGCAAAATCCACCGGAGCAATCTTGGCTTAGCATCCTGCTTAGCAAGCAAGTATTTGAGAGCCGAATGGTCCGTATACACTATGCTTTTGGACAAGACAAGATATGGCCAGAATTTCTCGAAAGCATACACTACGGCAAGTAATTCTTTTTCCGTTGTAGTGTAATGTGCTTGAGCCTCGGTTTAGTCTTGCTTGCATAGTGTATCGGTGGAAGTGCTTGGTCATTACGATGCCTAGGACTGCCCAACAGCCAAAATTACTGCCATCACACATGATTTCAAAGGGCAAGTCCCAATCGGGAGCAACTAGAATTGGAGCCTGGGTTAACTTCATCTTAAGGGTTTCAAATGCTTCGATGCATTCCTTCGGAGGAAGATAACGGAAGTTTCTTTTTCGAGGATGGTGGGTTATTGGGCCGGGCTTATTTGGAAAAATCTGTAAATTAAATCGGCCGGTAGTATCCGGTCTTTTTATGCGTGACCGAGAAAACTGCGAATCCCTTACGTTTAGTGGGATGAGGGCAATTTTGCGATGACATCAATTTTGATTTATTCAACCTCATCCCGGATTTAGAGAAAATCTTATGCCAAGAAGGACTATTCCTTTCTTGACCATAGTGGCATTTTTAACAATTTAGCACAGATTGGTGTCTTCACACCTTTGGAGCATTTTTGTCTAAATGGAAAGGCAGGAGAGAGAAAGAATCACCGAAAACTGATGAAATCATCCATTGAGGACTTCCATGTTATTCATTCATATCGTGAAAGATTGTAAAACCATACACCTTTTGGAACGTGCCGGTGAGTGTCATAACCCAAAAGGAATGCGATGATAGGCAAATGTCCCGTGGAAGGGCAGGTGAAGGTAGTTTTCTCTTGATCAAGTGGTCAATTGGGATTCTGAAAGTATCCGGAGAATCCGTCAAAAAGCTATAGTACCATTTCCGGCCTATCTTTCAGCAATCTGATCCTTTGAATATGGTAAAGGGAAGAAAATGGTCTTTCGAGTTGCATCATTGAGTTTTCGATATTCGAAGCAAACTCGCCATCCGTAAACCAACCTAGTAGGGTAATTAATTCATTTTCTTCATTTTTCACCCACGGTTTATGCCTCCCTTCTTAGGGACACAATGAACCGGGTTTACAAGGGACAATCAAGATAGGGTAAATTAACCGGCATCAAGAAGTTTGATAAATTCTTGTTCATATAGACCTCAGGTAGATTTTGGGGTTAACTCTTCTCTGATGTTGCTCTCCCTCCCATGGGTTTCCCGGCCTTTTTCTACCATCAAAAATCTTTATGGGTGCAAAAACTGTGGATTGTCCCCCTTTAATATCAGAAATCTTCACAAAGCTATGGCATGTTGTGTGTCTTAAGAACCTTGAATCGTGCTGGTGGTTTTATCCTCATCTTTCAAGTTTTTTTTTTTTTTTTTAGCGATTATGTGGGGTAATTTGTCATTACCCTCAAAAATGCATACTCAAGATGGGAGGGTAAGTCTTTGGGAGTTTAAGGTCGTGGAGGATTCTTCACATGAAGAATTTAATCTCTTCGGGTACATTTATTTCACAAACTGGTGACGGCAAGGAGGAGATTGGGTCACTATTGATTCCTTAACAATTCCTCAAGGTAAACAGTATCTCCCTCAGAATCATAGATGCCGTCAACACCTGGTGGTATTGAATCATCATGTTCAAGAAATTCGTCGATCTCTTCCATTAGAAAATCACTTCCTCCGAAGGGAGTGAAAGATGGAGAGCGAGAGTCGATCATAAGGTCCGAAGTAGAAGAAGTGGATGCCTCTTTCAGAAATTTCCTCAAGTACTTCTTGAACATATTCTTCACAAGCAATGTCAATAACATCGACTCGGTTAACCGATTCAATGATATTGTAGGAGAAAGTCTTAGTATCACCAACTTTGAAGGTCACGGATTGGTCATCGTGCCTAAGGGTCATTTGTTCACCGTGAACATCGATCAAGGCACGTGCCGTCCTCAAGAAAGGTCTTCCTAAGATTAGGGGAACCCGAGGATCGGCAACGTAATCAACGACTACAAAATCGGCAGGAAAGAAGAACGTTCCAACTTTTACGAAAACATCCTCGGCGATGCCGGTTGGAGTAGAAATTGTTCGGTCGGCAAGTTCAAGAATCATTCGGGTTTTGGTCAAAGCTGGGAGACTTAGTTCTTTCCAAATGGAGAGAGGCATTAGGTTGATGCTTGCACCGAGATCGGCCAAGGCTAAGCATTCATTCATCTCTGGAAAATCACACGGTATAAGAAATCTGCCGGGGTCTCCAAGTTTCTCGGGAAACTTTTTTAGGATAACCGCCGAGCAATTCTCGTTTACCGGTGTCTTTGTCAACTCAATCATCTTATCCTTGTCATTGAGGAGCTTTCTAAACATTGGTGCAAATTTGGGCATGTGTAGGAGAGCGTCCGCGAAACTTAGCTCGAAATGGAGATTCCGAAAAATCTCCATAAATTTTGAAGCTAGAAGATTGTCTTTTTCAAGGGCTTTTCTGTTGTTGGCCTTGTAGGATTAAGGCAAGGTTTAGTCTTTGAAGCAACAACGGGCTCACCAATTTGGTCATTAGTTTGGACCACTGGAGGTTGGATGTTTTTGGTGCTTGGTTGCACCGTATCCTTTGTCACCTCGGGTTCATTTTCCTTCTCTTTAGGAGGAGAAGAAATTTGAGGTCCATTATAGGAAACACCGCTTCGGGTAGTGATTGCTTTCACATCACCTTTCGGGTTAGCAATGGTGTTGCTTGGAAGAGAACCCGAACCCGAAGTAGAAGCGGTATTACTATTTATGAATTTGGTGATCAGGTCCGTTATATTTGCCATTTGATTTTGCATATTTTGCATAACCGCGTCATTAGCTTTGACGTAGTTATCAAAATCGGGCTTAGACACACCCGGTGCTGGTGGAACTGGAGCTTGGTAAGGTGGAGCTTGAAAAGTCGGGGGTTGATTAATCTGGGGTTGGTAAACTTGTCCTTGATTGAAATTATTACCCCGATTTTGGTTAAAATTGTTCCCCCGATTTTGGTTGAAATTGATCCCCCGATTTTGGTTGTTTTGATGGTTTTGCATAGGAGGAAAACCGGGAGGTCGAATTTGGTTAGCAACCTATCTGCGGTCGGTATCCTGGCATTACCTTGGTTGTAGTTAACTGCGGCGGCTTGTGACACGTATTCTTGAATATTGTCACGATAAATGTTGCCATCGGTGGCTGGACAATTTTGGTAAGAATGACCACCCCCGCAAGTTACACAACTTTGCTCGACTGCTTTTACTGGAGCTGGAGTTTGGTTTTTCTTATCGAGAATCAATGCTCTAACCATATCTTTCAGCTCAGCAACATCGGATGAAACTGCTGGGGTAGAAGAGTTCGTATACTCACTTTTTGAAACATTGGCTATGCCTTCGTGATTGTGAACTTTTGGACTTGCGCTCGATGATTTTTTAGGCATTTCTCGAGGCTATTTTTATCCAGAGGTAAACCCGCAGCGGAGTTCTATGAATCTTGATCATTCGAATTTAGGGAATTATAAAATGTATCGAGTTGATGCAATTCTGAAAACCCATGATGCGGGCATCCCCTAAAAAGATCATTGAATCGGTCCCATGCCTCGTAAAACGTTTCATCAAATTTTTGTTGAAATTTGTGATTCTTTTTCGAAGATTGTTTGTTTTAGAGGGAGGAAGAATTTGTTAATGAATTTTGGAATCAAGATCATCCCATGTAAGAATCGATTTGAGGGGGTTCTTTTTTCAAGCCAAATCCGGGCTGGCTCCCTCGAGGGACAAATGGAAAAGCATAGCTTTACGAGTATTCAGGGAGTTTTGGGAACTTCATCGTAGAAGTGATCTTGTTGAAATATCGGATGTGGGCATGTGGGTCTTCTTTATCATGTCCAAAAAATTGCTTGTTTTGAACAAGATTAAGTAGACCATGCTTGATCTCGAAATTGTTTGCGTTGATCTCGGGAACAACGATTGCATCCTCGTAACCCTCGGTGGGTGCCTCAAGCAATTGAGCCATAGTACGATTATCGTCCATCGTAACTATGGGAGAATTGAAAATTTCTTGATTGTTATTTGGGTTCTCAAGATTTGGTGGTTCAACAGAAGTTTGTCGGACTTGCTGTGTCGGACGTTTAGGGCTTGAGAACGGAATTAGTGCGCTATGCACAAAAAGAAAATTTACACTAAATTTTTTTGGTTTTTCAATGATTTATTCACAATGTATTTTACCAGACAATGAGATAAGACAACTTCTACCAAATAATCTACTTACTTCACGGTAGCTCTCAAAAAGATAAACGCACAGGTGAGCGGAGGAGTAGGAATAGCGCGAAGCTTATTTCTCCTTTCGGGTCGTAGTCCTTGAAACAACCCTCCTTATATCCCACTTTTTAGTTTGTTTTTAACTTTTCAGGTGAGCCGGTCGTCGTAAGAGCACAAAGGCAAGTTTTTGAATTCTTTTGTTCGGTTGGGAACGACACGATTCAACGGAAGTTATTGTTGATAAGAACCTCAATTGAGATATTATATTTTGGTATATTTTTACAAAATTTGTGAATTTTATTTCTTTTTAGGAAAATGTTTTTATATATTTTTGGTTTTTTTTTTGTTTTTATATGATAATTATACTAGTAACAAGAAAATGAAAAAATTTTGTACTTTTTATATTTTTGTAGAAGAAAATATTCACAGATTTAAACACAAATTGTCAAACGTAACGATAATCTTTTTCACTGCCTCCCCGGCAGCGGCGCCAAAACTTGACTCGCGCAAATTGGACTCCTTTTATGTATAAATAAATATAAGCATATAGAAGGATCAGAATCCGCGAGACCAATGAAACCGGAAACGGAAGCTGTATGGGTGTCTACGGGGTCGTTATTGTCCCAAACGAGGGCTTTGAAGGAAAATCGAAAGTCGAATTGATAATCGATGTTTGGTTGTTGAACAAGAAATGATTGGGTACCTAACACTAGTAAGCAAATGCACGAGAAGAGAAGCAAGGAAAATAAGCTAGAGCAGACCTAAAAGCTAAGAATGGTAAAAACACTTAAAACTTTTATACTAAGAAACAAATAAGCTCAAATAAGCTTAAGACAAATCTAATAAGCTAAAACCAACTCTAAATAAGCAAATTCAAAAAGCAAATTAAGCTAATTAGCAAGAAAAATCAGCATGTACTACAGTACTAACTTGGAGTTAGTACTGCTAGCTTTAAGTTAGTACTGGTAGCTTAAGGTTAGTACTGTTAGTTCAATGAAGCAAGAAATAAGCAAATAAGCTAAAACAGATATTTAACTACCCCTAATAAGCATTCAGACATAAGAATAAGCAACTAGATTTAATTGAATGGCAATGTGAGCTGTATATAATGTGTTATGTGTGTGTGAGTATCGAGTTATTGTGAGATAATATAGATGTGATAATATAGAGAGAGATAGAGCGCTTAAATTACGCTTACTCTTAAAGACAGTAAGGGAAATGGTTTAATCTACTCTAAAAGATACGAAAGTCTTAAATAAGCAGAAAGAAAATGAATAAGTGTTAAGCTAAATGAACCACAGAGTACAACAGTATTAACTAATGTCTAACTTGGAGTTAGTACTGGTAGCTTTAAGTTAGTACTGCTAGTTTTAAAGTTCCAAAAGTGAACTAGCAGTACTAACTATGGGTTAGTACTGCTAGTTGAAAATGCCCCTGAAAGTTTTCAAAAGTCATTTTTCTTTTTATATTAAGCTGATTTGATCCTAATTTATTAAAAACAGATTATCAAATAACAAAATAAGGCATTTATGAGCAGACTTCAATCAAGAATAAGCACTTTAAATAAGCTGAATCAATCTAACAGTTTTAACTAAGCATACTACCAGTACTAACTTGGAAAGTAACACAAACTATTTTCAAACTAACAACTAAGCAAGATAAGCACTAAACATACTGATAAAGCACAAATACGTAAACATAATTAACAAATAAGCACTAATAAGCAGTTCTACGGTAAATAAGAAAAATAAGAGAAAGAGAAACTTACAACACCCTTGCTCAAAACAGGGCTAAACCAAGAATCTACAAGCTCTAGCTTGTATAAAACAAGCTAGTGAGAGTCCATAAGCCCATCCAAAACTGGCTTATCATCCATAAAATAAGCTGTGGTGTATTTGAGAGTGATTTTTGTGATTTTCTCTTAACTACTTAACTTTTTAAGTTTACTTAATTAAAGCAGCTTATAAACAAGCTGTATTGAGAGCTTTTTTGAACACAAAACAGCACAATTAAGAAACTTAATAACTGGAATTGTAAATTGACTTAAAACCTCAAATTTGTATTAAAACTTGAAAGTGTTACAAAGCTGAAAGTAAAAGCTGTAAATGACTTTGAAAACTAAAATTAAGTTAAGATATTCTAAGATATTAAAAACTAAAAACTAACTCTCTTCAAAGTTTACAAAAGACTCTATTTATAGCCGAAGTCTTCTTCTCTTGGACTTCTTTCTCTTCTTTCTTCTGTGTTTCTTTGTAGAGACAAAAACCAAGTGTGCTTGTTGTGTGAGGTGATTCTAAAACAAATCCCAGCCTTCAATTTCTTTTGTGCTTCTTTTGAGTCAATCATAGCCATCGAAAATACTTGGGAATGGTGAGGGATTGCCAACATGGCACTTATACAGCTGGGGGGGGGTAGAGGAGTGGTTGAAATGATTTATCTAGGGTGTTGAGTGTTTTTGCAGGGAGAAGGTATGGGACGACATCCCTAGTTGTACCTGGGTTTTTGTTGGGCGGGAAAAATAACGGCTTTGGGTAGGTTGGCAGCTTTGGCCCCTCAAGTTTTATAACTTCTTTGCAAAACTTCGCCCGGTTTGCAATTTCGACCCTTGTCTTTTTCTTTTGTAATACAACTTGAGGTTTGGCAGTTTTAGTCCCTCAAGTTGTATTTTCTTCATGTGGCTGACTTTTGACTTTGACTGACTTGGCTTCGGATTTACTTTGTCTTTTCCATCCCGTGCTTGGTTTGGTCATTTTTGGCTTTCTTTTTGAATATCCGTTCCTGCACAATTCAAATGCAAAACATACAAATACAATGTATCTTTGGTACGTTTTTAGTCTTTTAAGTCCGTTTTTTAATGGAAAATGGTATGTGTAATTAAGCACATACCAACAGGCCTTCTGGCACCCGTTCCTGAAGTATGGCTATCATCGCTATTTCTGGTTGCATCACGTGCTGCCAGTGCAGCAGTAATGCCTTCGTTAATCATTACCTGAATTTGGGCATTGGATGACAGATGTAGTGGTCCATGAGTGTCTGTGATGGTATGTGTCGGTTGTTGCAAGTGTGTGTGTGTGTGTGTGTGTGGTCTTCTCTTTGGTGCGTGTGTGTGTGTGGAGTGGTGTGTGTGGAAAACATTAATTACACGTGTCGTAGTGCCTTTATAAAATCATACACTATTGACCATAACTTCCATACACCCCCATTAACCTAAAACCGACCGCTACATACACAGGTGAAATGTACAACTGTATTGAAATTATTCGTGGTATAAACAAATCGACATTCATTTAATATAAATTCGATTTCATAGATAATGTAATCCGTCCATTTCATATATAACTTGGAAAAACATACATGTTCGGTTCAGATACAAAATGATTACTACACTTAGGTTACAAGACAATAGAAACAATCTAAAGCCATACTAGCCGGGATATACCCGTAACACTTAGTATGCTATACAAGGTAGATAATACCTGAACAAAAGACCTATACTGGGTAGCTAAACAAACCAATAAGGTTTATACAGTCTGCTAGCTGGGAATAAAACTTTATACTTAAACGGTGCATAGCATAACTTACAAACATAACAAATTGGAACTGCTACCAGCCTCTCCTAGTGCATCAGGCTGTGCCGGACCTTTTGCTGGGTCCAAGTGACTCCTCTAAAACTCTAGCATCATCTTTGAGTCTGTAGTCCTGTCTTCAGCAACTCTATTGCTTAGTCAACTGGGACTGCTCTGGTAGTCTGCCATGTAGCATCTCTAAGTCACAACCTTGACTTTCACGGTCAGCTGCCTGTAACTGTGAAATCTCTGCCTGCTGACCCATCATACCAGAACGTAATGCTAAAATCTCTGAATGTGTCATATAGTTACCTCTTATGAGCATCCCATGGCTCTCGAGGGAAACCAGGCCTCTTGGATTAGTAGGTCGTGCAGTCTCTTAGTGTACTGACTTATCATCTAACTGATGTCCAACACTCTGATATATCTGGGTTTGCCTGTCCTGAGTATCCTCTTATCACACATATTATTCCTGTGTGTACTGCTCCTGGACTGCTAGTAAGCTCAGTCACCTCGATGCACCCCTCCAAGGGTCATTGGTGCTACCTCCTCAACAGCCTCTCTTGGGTCTACCCAAACATCCCTAATCCCATAGCCGACCTCCTCGGCTCTCTATCATCTGATCTCGGTATCCATAGTACTGACAAATCCATAGTCTGCCCTACGGCCTCTAATCGGTCTAGTAGCAGCTGCAGCTGAACTCCCTCCAATCTCATACCTAGGACAAAGATCAATACCCAACCTCTTCTGAGGTGGTAGTGTAATCTCGGGTTCTATTGTCCAGGCATCTATTTAACCACCCCCCCCATGCCCCCATCCCCCCCCCTCCCCCCCCCTCCCCTTCCCCCTCATAATCCATCAAAAGATTAGTATTACAAAGGTGGTGATGCTGGGTAATGGGGGAGATGTGTATATGTGGTATGGGAGATGATAGTGGAGGTAAAGTGGTGATGGTGGTGGGGTGGTTAAGGCAAGAAGTCTCTCGACCTATTCCCTAGGAGGAAGTGATATGGATGGCTCATCCCGGATAGATATCCTGGCAGTCATACAGTGTACAGGTGGGACAAAGTCGGCCGAAGCTAGGTGCTCCTCCTCCTCCTCCTCCTCGTCCTCGTCCTCATCATCATCATCATCCCTATCAGCAGGGTAGTCAGCTGGATCCTCCTTGGGATCCTCATCGTCCTCCTCCGGCTCCTCCTCCAGATCAGACTCAGGAACATATCCTGGTGAATCTGCAGTGGGTGAGGCAGGTAGTGGCTGCTCCTCGGCCGGGAGTATCTCATCCTCCTATGGTATGTACTCAGGGTACATCGGTTCAGGAACAAAGTCCAGTGGGGGAGGTGACTGCGGCTCCTCGAGGCCAGGTATGTAGTCAGGCGATGGTGGCACCTCGGGGCCAGGTATGTAGTAGGGACATGTGGAACCTGATACTCGCCTCCCCCGCCCCGCCTCCGGCATTATGTAACTATGGGTCCTCTCGGCATTAAATGGAGTGGTCTATAGACACCTGGTGAACAATGTTGAATCAGTCCTCAACTGGAATGGTACTGATGTGTATGTTACTATAAATGTCAGAATATGACATAACCGGAATCTAATACTCCAACATAATTATCTTAGTACTAATATATGACTCTTATAGAAATATACATTTATATCTTACATGTATAGTCAATTAATGAATATCAATCATGCATGCATCTAGCCTAACCGATTAATGCACAATTAGTATATGTATGTCCCGTGAAAACCCCTTTGTATGAATGCAATGTTTAAAAACGGTTATAGTCGAGCAAAAATATTTGACCTGGTTATCGCGGCGGAATAAGAGTCCGGGGCGTGTTACTTCTCAGATCAATAACACAGTATTAGAAGAACCGACCAAAAAAATTCGTTTTTAAAAAGGATACATTATATTTTAATAGTATGTGTTACAAAAATCCCGAGGCTTTATTTGTTTACTTGTTTTTTATACAAAGATTTCCAGCCATAAACAGATATACAAAATGTTAACTGGACACTAAATCTTTAATGCATTGACTTTCAAAATATAACCACCAAATGTATCCTTCGCACCTCGTGCTTACATGACCTCTGAAAAACATTGCATTTAAAACTTCTAAACATAAAGTTGGTGAATTTCATATGTTTATGTATATGTATATGCAGACAGCAAGATTTCCCAGTGTTAATGTAACGATGCATACATCATCACATGCAATTACGTCTTGCCTAAGCTCATGCACCGTAAGCTCGACATTAATTGATCTACTATTATATAAAATCTTGCCTACATGCCGGATGATGTTCAACCCGTATCATCCATAATCGACAAGTATACGTTTCGTTTCCAGGTGATAGCTAGTCACCCTCGAATGGTTAGTTCGAGGTCAATCCCAAATAGATCTATCTATAATCACTCGCGCTTCCAAACCAGGAATTAACAGTTCATGATTCATGGGCATAGTGGGTTATCGCTACTTAGGCAAACACGTAATCATGATAAAATGTACACTTGCGTCCAATTTGTAAAACAAAAGAATGATTTCTCACCCCCAAAACTGGTAAGCAATAATAGGTAAAACATTGGGGATAATTGAAACTCACCTTTAGTGAGTAAATTGATAATAAAATATCCCAAATGGAAACGCGTCACGCTAACGCCCGAATGCAACCTAGTTAATATAGGTCGAATCAGTATTCAAGCACGTTGTCTAACAACAACCATAGATAATCCTATACAGTTATCATCGTACTATCGTTCGGGCTATCATAATTAAGAGGTCATGACATGACGTACGAGGAGTTAGGACACTTTAAATCGTAAATCCAACAACTCGTCAATACGCCATCCGAAGAAGCCTCATTATGAAATTCCCTAGTAATATAGCACTTCGATAACTAATAACATATATATTCTATATAGCTATATCACCATCTAATCGTTTAAGTGAAATCGTATTTATAAAGTAAAAACGTTTATAATTACGCCTTTAGCAAAAATGACATAACTTTGTCGTTTTAAGTCTGTTTCTCGCGTTTCTTACGCCCACGCTTTCGTATTAAGACGAGTGATCATAAAATCACATTTTTAGGTTTTTGAGATTCTGTGATGAATAGTGTTTTACTGTTCATAACAGCTATAAAATCGTTTTTATACTTTTAATTAACGTAAAACCCGTTTTAGTCGTATCTTATTCGTTATAGCTCCGTTTTTAGCGATTCTTTCGAACACGTTCTCGTAATTGAAAGTTTTATCATATTATTGATGTTTACAAAGTATAAGTTACTGCCATGAATAGTAATTTTTATAAAATTTGTTTTATAAAGTATTTAGCATCGTAAACTCGTAACTAGTGTATCTTCTTCGTTATTAATCCGTTTTCCGAGTTTCTTATCATTTTGGAATCCTTATGAGATGCAAAAATCCTTTATGAAAACCTTAATATGGCGCTTCCCAAAATCGAACCAAAACAGAAAAGTTTGATAGTTTTGTGATTACTGGCATGTTTTAAGCGTTGGATTTTTGTACATTTAGCTTCAACCTTATTACAACTACTTTACAAACATTTATAATCTTTATGTTTCATATATAAATTCCATTAGTTCATATTTTTATCCATGGTTTTAAGACAACAAGTCCTCACCTCACTTTTAATCATAACTTTATAAAGAAACCCTAATTTGTACTATTCATTTTATATTAACCTCGTGTGTACAAGATGTTATAATTTCATTTAAACATCATAATAGATCGCATATATACATGTGACATAAAGTTCACAAATATTAATCATAAGTAAAAATCCCTTTCACATATTCAAAAGTATCCTAAATGGTGATTTAGCTAAATAGAGCATATGAACACATAAAATCTTAGTTATGAAATGATTAAGCTTTTAAATAACCTTGTGTGGATGAGTAGAGAAAAGGATAACAATCACACCCTTGTGATTAACAACCTTGGCTTGAAAATATAAGGTGAAAACCCTAATTTCAACCAAAACCCTAATCTTGCAATATCTTGATAAAACCTTTTCAAAGCTTAACCAACCCTTCAATTCTTCTTAGAATACCTTAAATATGATGTGTGTATGCTTGTATAATGATAGAAAATCAAACTATGGATTTGGTTTGGGATGAGTTTTGAGCCGTGGGGTATTAGAGGGAAAAAGGGGAGAGATTTTCTTGTTTACACTTTGGAAAATGGAAGATGTGTGTTTACTTGCTAGCTTAGGCCTTTTATACTAAGCCAAGGACTCAAGGAAGGTTCCTAGGGCAATTGGTCAAGTGCATGTGAAGGTGTAAGGCTTTGTTCCCTTGATATTCATAATATCTAGATATTTAGGAGAGTAGTCATGCAAACAAGATATTACTTGGTCCTATCACTTGAAATTCGGCCACATACATATATATAAGATGATATTTTGATTATTTTGAGTATTGGGTATAATCGTGGGTATTTGCTTAAGCGTAGATAGGTTTTGGTGCTTCCGGGAATGCCGAAACGCATTTTATCGCGAAACGTAAGCATTTTACGTAACCAATAAATTTTATCGTGAAACGTAAGCATTTTACGTAGCCAATAAAAATAAGATGAACAAAGTTATTAATTATCCTCATAATAATCATTTAACACTTGCTTGATGTAAACATTTAATCGTTTAATGCCCATTTACATTGAATGATCATTTTTAGTTTACGCGATTTAACTTAACGTTTACGGTTTAAGAGCAAACGCGTACAATACTAACAATATCTTATGAATTACATAACATTGTACAATGACCTAAAACACGAGGTGTTATAGTCTTCCCCCGTTAAATGAGCCTTGTCCTCAAGGCTTATGACACAACACTTGACGACGGTGCAGTCTTGGTGAAGAGGTGTGGATATTTCTTCCTGAATTGATCTTCACGTTCCCACGTAAACTCAGGGCCCCGCCTAGAGTTCCATCGAACCTTGACAATTAGGACACGGCTTCGCCTCAATTGTTTGACTTCATAATCTATGATTTCTACAAGCTCTTCAACAAAATGAAGCTTGTCATCCACTTGGAGTCTTTCCAACGGAACGAATAATGGATCGTCAGAATAACATTTCTTCAAGTTGGATACATGAAACGTATTGTGGACCCTGCTCAGCTCTTGAGGAAGCTCAAGCTTGTAAGCAACGACACCAACCTTTTTCAACACTTGAAAGGTCTGATATATTCTATGGTTTAACTTACCCGTTTTCCGAATGTATGACCACCTTTCCCCCAAGTGAAATCCTTAAGCATATCTATATCTTCAACTTGAAACCCATCGGTTTACGCTTTAAATCAGACGTACTCTTTTTGTCGATCGCGAGCGTTTAATCTTTGTTTATAATCTGGATGATCCTCTCCGTTGTTTCTTGCACTAATTCTGGACCAGTGAGTTGAACTTGTCCAACCTCGGCCCAACACACGGGTGAACGACACTTTCGACCATAAAGTGCTTCAAACGGTGCAGCCTTAATGCTAGCATGATAACTGTTATTGTATGAAAACTCAACTAATGGCAAATGTTTAACCCAACCATTTCCAAAGTCGATTACGCAAGCACGTAGCATATCCTTGAGAGTTTGGATGGTTCTCTCACTTTGTCCGTCGTTTGCGGATGATAAGCATTAATTCCATATCAGAAACCATGTAACCCAAAAGCCTTCTGAAGTGACTTCTAGAAATTTGATGCGAACCGAGGGTCACGATCACAGATAATTGAAATAGGTATTCCATGCTTCGTGACTACCTCCTTTAGGTACATTCTTGCCAGTTTATCTATAGGATCCGTTTCCCTCATTGGCATAAAAATGGCAGACTTTGTAAGTCGGTCAACGATCACCCAAATAGTGTCATAACCTTGTGACGACTTAGGAAGCTTCATGACAAAATCCATCGTGATGTTGTCCCACTTCCATTGAGGTATCTCGGGCTGCACTAACAAACCTGATGGTCTCTGATGTTCGGCCTTGACCTTAGCACAGGTCAAACATTTGCTAACATAGGTGGCGATGTTGGCTTTCATATTGGCCACGCAGTTAGAGTTTCTTCATATCCTGTACATCTAGGTCAAACCCGGATGAATAGAGTATTTCGACTTGTGGGACTCGTGCATGACACATGTCCTTAAGTCGTCCATAAAACATGGTAACCAAGTTCTTCCATTTTAAGCACAAGTTCCATCCGTACTGGTCCAACTTTTTCCGTTCAAGTTTTCTTTGGATCTTTTGAATTCTCAACGCAATATTACCCCCAACATCCTCCTTCATGATGTTCTCCGGTTTTCGTGCTTCAGTCTGAGCTTTCAATATTTGTTTAGGAAGATCCAAGCCAATAGCCATTACTAATGCCCGAACCCTTAGTGGTTCTCGTTCTTTCCTGCTCAGAGCATCAGCAACAACATTCGCCTTCCTTGGGTGATAACGAATTTCGTAATCGTAATCACTCAGCAACTCTAACCAGCGACGTTGTCTCATATTTAATTCCTTTGATCAAGAATAGTGTTGTAAAACATTTGTGATACCAGTGAACAACGCGTGCACTTGGTTCCGTACATATAGTCCTACCAAATCTTTAGAGCAAACACTACTGCCCCCAAGTTCTAGAATCATGATCGTATAGGTTCTTTTTCAATAATTTTAATGGCGGATGCATAAGAAATTACATTTTCTCTTTGCATCAACACAGCGCCCAACCCCTTCTTTGAAGCATCGCAGTATGCGATGAAATCTTCGCTTCCCTCAGGTAAGGCCAGGATTGGTGCACTCCGCAGCTTCTGCTTCAACAGTTGAAAAGTTGCTTCTTGTTATCGCCCAATCAAACTTGACACCTTCTGGGTTAGTTTTAGGTCATTGACTTGGAAAAAAATCATGGCGATCTTTGAAAACCCTTCGATATCTTCTATAATTAGCCGGCAGAGGCCCAAAGGTGGTGGCGAATCCTGGTCGGTGTGGGGTGTTTAGGAGAACGCCCAATCTTTATAATCAAATCTTGGCAAAGGGTCAACGTGAATACCAACGACAGTCAATCACGTGGCAAGGAATTAAACACCCGGAGATCTTAGAATTCCACACTTGAAAGAACTTGGCATACAATTCTTCCTTCTTAACCAATTTCAAGATCTCTAAGTGTTCTTCATGTTTCCTTCTTACTTTTTGGAGTAGATCAAAATTTCATCGATGAAGACAATTACAAACTGTCCAATAAACGGTTTTACAATACACACCCGGTTTCATGAAGGTCACATTGATACACAGGCCGATGCATTAGTCAAACCAAAAGGCAGACTTGGAATTCATAATGACCGTAATCGAGTCCTGAATGCAGTCTGGGAATGTCTTCATCCTCAACCCTCCAACTAGGTGATACCCTCCTCGAGATCGAAATCTTTGAATAAATACACGATCCTTGCAGCATGGACGAAATAGGTCATCGATCCCTTGGGATGTGTAGCTGTTCTTACTGTCAGTTTGTTCAATTCCCCTGTAATCGAATCACATCCGAAAGACCCATCCTTTCCTTCTTTACAAACAAACCGAGAGCTCCCAAGGGTAATGGAACTTGGTCCTTATGAAGCCTTTGTCCCGTAAGTTCCTGTAGTTGCTTCCCTAGCTCCTTTCCCCCCCCCCCCCCCCCCCCCACCCCCCCCAAAATTATTCAGACGGTGCTAATCTATATGGTGCCCATGCTACGGGTGTAGCACCAGGTACCAAATCGATTCGAAACTCCACTTGTCGAGTGGGTGGTATACCAGGCAAGTCCTCAGGAAAAACTTCAGGAAATTCTTAAACAACTGGCACATCTTCAAGTCGTTCTCCATTATGACTTGTCATGGTCTTGTTGCGGTGAAATTTTCTAAGATACGTTGAACATCCCTCGTTTTAAATACTACTTGAGGCCTTAGTACACGAATGATTGTTTAATGGTCCGTGATCATTGCTTGCAGTCTCGTTACCTAAACTTAAAATTACGTCTCCAAAAGGATACGAACGATATTTTTCCGCACAGACAATAATGGCAGTACAATTGCCAACCATCCATACCAATTATCAGTCAAACTACCTAGTCTACTAACGGCCATTAGGACTATGTTGAAAGGATGATTTAAGAAGGTTTAGACGTACAACCCGCATATAGTGTTTAACAACCAACAATTCGCCCCATGCGGCTAGTTCGACATTATAATCATGATCAATCAGTTGGAGTGATAACATTCGAGAGCTAAATGCAGTAGATACAAAACACCTATCGGCCACCTGGTAACAAATAAAAACAGATGATAATCGGATTTGTTTTAGGAGAAAACGTACCCGTAGATGACATGTTGTCCGGGGTTTGAGCCCTGCATTACCCACGTCATGACACCTATTGCCTTGACCCTTGCATTTCCAACCCGACTTACCCTGGTTGTTTGTTTGTTCTTCAATTTTTGGACAATCCCTCTTGAAAAAATGCCCGTGAGCAACCACAGTTCAAAGAAAACCCCTGATAAACCCTAGTTGTGACATTTGGGGGAGTCATGCAGTTTACTAGATAAATTAATCAATCGTTGTACTTGTGGCATTTGGGAGCACAAGGACCATCATGGTGATAGTTACATTTGGAACACAGAGGTCTAGGCCCTTCGTATGGTCTCCTGTCACCATTTCCTACGGCATAAGCTCTTCCAGTGTTTTGTCTCTTGTTTGGTTGCTGATTCTGGTTGTTCCTGGCGGTGTCATCAGACTTTCTTTTGTTGTCAGCTTGGCGTTCAGCCCAAGTGTTGATCTTTTTGTCCATGAGTTCAGTGGTGAACTCAATAGCATCCTGCATAGTTTTTGGCTTAGTTGCCATCACACTGACATGGATCATGTCGGGCAAGCCACCGACATATTTCTCAAACTTGGTCCCTATTTTCTTCCGTGAAACAACTGATCGCAACAAAAAAATTAAAAAAAAAAGGTGGGGGGGGGGGGGGGAGCCCCCCCCAAAGTTCACAGGAAACGTTGGCTATAGGTTACCACATCGGTACCCTTCACCTTAAAATTCCACATTTCAAACTCCAGCTTCTTAATTTCGCCCCTTGGGCAATATTTGTCTGTCATCATCTTTTTTAGTATCCTCCATGGCATTGCATGGGCAGCTTCAGGAGTAGTGGTCTTAACATGGGAATTCCACCATGTAAGAGCATTTCCTTGGGCAGGGGGGGGTACCTAACAAATTTGACACTGGCATGCTACTGTACAGTTCTTATCATGTAAACATACTCCATCTTTCAAAACCACTGAATGAGTCCAACAACTCCTTAGTGCCCTTCGAATTCAAGGTGTTGGCATTTTAGGAAGTCTGGGTAGGTGCATTCACGAGCAACTTGCACAGGCCTTCTGGCACCCCTTTCCTGAAGTATGGCTATCATCTCCATATCCTGGTATGCATCACGTCTGCTAAGTGCAGCATAACAGCCTTCGTTAATCATTGCCCTGAATTTGTGGCAATGGAGACAGATGTAGAGGAATGATATGTATGTGACGTGTTGGAGTGTATGCACCTGGTTTAACCTCGTGGTCCTTCTCTTTGGTGCCATTTTCTTTAAATAAAAAAGAAAACATAATACTCGTTAGATTTCATAAAATCATAACTATGACATAACATATACACATTAAATAAAACGAGATCACATCACACAGTGAAATGTACAACTGTTATTGAAATTAACCATGGTATAACCAAATCGACATTCATTTATAATAAATTCGATTTCATAGATAACTTAATCAGTCCGTTTCATACATAACTTGGAAAAACATACATGTTCGGTTCAGATACAAGATGATCACTACACTTAGGTTACAAGACAAAAGAAACAACCTAAAGCCATACTAGCCGGGATATACCCGTAACACTTAGTATGTTGTACAAGATAGATAATACCTGAACAAAAGACCTATACTGGGTAGCTAAACAAAACAAAAGATCTATACAGTCTGCTAGCTGGGAATAACCCATAATACTTAACAGGCTGCATAGCATAGCTACAACATAACCAAATCTAGGAACTGCTACTAGCCTCTCCTGGTGCATCAGGTTGTGCTAGACCTTTTGCGGGTCTTAGCTGCCTCTAAAACTCGGCCATCCGAGTCTGTAGTCCTTTCAGCAACTCTAATGCCTTAGTCAACTGAACCTGCCTCTGGTAGTCTGCCTATAGCATCTCTAAAGTCACAACCAGCTCTTACTGTCACCTGCCTGCAAAAGTGAAATCATTCCTATGCTCAGACCTATCACTACAGAACGTATTGCAAAAAACTCTGAACGTGACATATAGCTAACCTCTAATGGAGCGTCCCCATGCCTCTCGGGAAACCAGAGCCTCCTGATCTAGTAGTCATGCAGTCTTATAGTGGTACTGACTATCATCAACCAATGTCCTAACACTCTGATATATCTGGGTCTGCCTGTCCTGAGTATCCTCTATCACAGCATAGATATCCTGCGTGTCCTGCTCCTGGGGACTGCAGTAGCTCTGTTCACCCTAGTATAAGACCCCCATCCAAAGGGTTCATCGGTCCTACCTCCTCAACAACCTCTCTCGGGTCTATCTAAACATCTCTAATCCCATAGCCGACCTCCTTGGTTCTCCGTCGTCTGATCTCGATATCCATAGTACTGACAAACCCATAGTCTGCCCTATGACCTCTAACCAGTCTAGTGGCAGCTGCAGCTAACTCACCTCCAATGCCTGTACCAAGGACCAAAGGTCCATACCAACCACTTCCAAGGTGGTAGTGTAATCTTGGGCTTGTCTGTCCTGTGGTTAGAAGATAGTAACTGCAAAAGTAGTGATAAAGTAGGTAGTGGTAATGGATGAGAGGTGGATGGTGTCTCGGCTCTCAGCCAGATCATAGCAGCCCGAGAGCCCAATGGGCGAATAGGACTAGCAGGTGGTGATGCTGGAAATGAGGGAGATGGTATATGTGGTAAAGGAGATGATAGTGGATTAATGGTGGATGGTGGTGGGGTTGTTAAGGCAAGAAGTCCTCTCGACCTCTTCCCTAGGAGGAAGTGATATGGATGGCTCATCCGGATATAATATCCTGGCAGTCATACGAAGTACAGGTGGGACATCAAATCGCCGGAGCTGGGTGCTCCTCCTCCTCCTCCTCATCCTCGTCCTTGTCCTCATCATTATCATCATCCCTATCAGCAGGGTAATCAGCTGGATCCTCCTCGGGATCCTCATCGTCCTCCTCCGGCTCCTCCTCCCTCCTCCGAACAACTCAGAACATATCCTGGTGAATCTGCAGTGGGTGAGGCAGCAGCAGGTAGTGGCTGCTCCTCGGCCGGGAGTATCTCATCCTCTTGTGGTATGTACTCAGGGTACATCAGCTCAGGAACAAAGTCCAGTAGGGGAGGTGACTGCGGCTCCTCGGGGCCAGGTATGTAGTTAGGCGATGGTGGAACCTCGAGGCCAGGTATGTATAGCTATATGGTGGAACCTGATAAGCAGCCATTATGTAAGCATATGGTCCTCTGGCATAATGGGTGGTCCATCGACTCCTGGTGAACCAATGTCTGACCCATCCTCAAATGGACTGGATACTGTAGTGTGGTGACCGTGGAATCTTCCAAATCTGAATAACCGTTATCTGAAACTCCAACATAATATATTAGTATTTAATATAAAGACGCTAATACAATATACATGTTATAACATAACATGTTATCAATCGTATTATCAATCATACATGCATCTAGCCTAACCGACTAATGCCACAATTAAGTGTATATATGTCCTGTAAAAACCCCATTGTATGAATTGCAATGTTTGAAAACGGTTTAACAGTCCAGCAAAACCTTTGACCTGGATTCTCTATAACCTTGGCTCATGATAACCAATCTGTAACACCCCCAAATTGGGTCGCAGCGGAATAAGGGTCCGGGGCGTGTTACTTCTCAGATCAATAACACAAGATAATATAAGAACGACCAAAAAGTCGTTTAAAACTGATACATTGGATTTAATAAAGCATGTGTTACAAAAGCCCGAAGCTTTACTTGTTTACTTGTTATTATTACAAAGATTTCCAGCCCATAACAGATATACAAAATGTAATGCGACTAAATCTTTAATGCATGACTTCAAAATATAACCACCATGTCATCCATTCGCACCTCGTGCTTAATGACCGTCCTGAAAAACATTGCATTTAAAAAGTTCACAAAAGTTGGTGATTTTCAAGGTTTAATGTAAAAGTATATTTAGACCGCAAGAAGACTTTCCTTTCCTTCCCCGTGATAATGCAACAGATGCAGACATCACAAAATGTAATTACGTTTTCCTAAGCTCATGACACTGAAGCTCGACATATATGAATACAATACATAAATATTGCCTACATTGCCCGTGATGATGTTCAACCCGTAACATCTAAAATCCGACATGATATACGTTCGTTTCCAGTGATAGCTAGTCACCCGAACGGGGAGGTCAATCCCAAATAGATCTATCTATAATCATTCGCGCTCACTTTCCAGTAATTGACAGTTTATGATTCATGGGCATAGTGGGTTATCGCTACTTAGGCAAAACGTAATCATGATAAAATGTACACTTGCGTCTAATTTGTAAAACATGCATATGTTTCTCACCCCAAAACTTGTAAATCAATAATTGTAAAACATGGGGCGATGAACTCACCTTTAGTGAGTAAATGGATAATAAAATATCCCAAATGGAAACGTGTCACGCTAACGCCCGAATGCAACGTAGTTAATATAGGTCGAATCAGTATTCAAGTACATTGTCTAACAACAACCATATATAATCCTATATAGTTATCATCGTACTATCGTTCGGGCTATCATATATTAGGACAGAGTACAAGACGTAACGAGGAGTTAGGACACTTTCCATAGAAATCCAACAACATCGACAATACGCCATCCGAAGAAGCCTCATTATGAAATTCCCAAGTAAGTAAAGCAATGTTTGATAACTAAATAACAAAAATATATTCTAAATAGCTAAATCACCATCTAATCGTTTAAGTGAAATCGTAATTATAAAGTAAAAACGATTATAATTACGCCTTTAGCAAAAATGACATAACTTTGTCGTATTTAATTAATGTTTCTTGCGTTTCTACATACGCCAACGCTTTCGTATTAATACAGAGGGATCAAAATATTGCATTTTTAAGTTTTTGAGATCTGTTGAGAATATGTTTTTAATTGTTCATTACAGAATACACCAATTAACAGCAAAACTCGTAAAATGTCGTATCTTATTCTTATAGCTTAAGTTTTTTAAGCGATTCTTCTGAACAACGGTTCTTGTATTTGAATTTTTTATCAAATATTGATGTTTACAAAGCATAAGTTACTGCAATGAATAGTAACTTTAATAAAATTTAGTTTTATAAAGTATTTGGCGTTGTAAACTCGTAACTACGTAACTATCTTCGGTTATAAATCCGATTTTTGAGTTTCTTAATCATTTTTGAATCCATTTGTATTTTTTTTATTAATGAGATGTACCTATCGTTTATAAAGACCTAACATGGATGTTAACAAAATAGAACAAAATAGCAATTTTGAAAGGTTTTGAATTAAAACATGTTTTAAGCTCGATTTTTGTACCATTAAGCTTCAACACCTTATTACAACTACTTCACAACATTTCTATCTTATGTTTTACATATATAAAGTCCATTAGATCATGCTTTGCTCAAGTGTGTTCAAGATAACAAGTTTAACTACCATTTTCACTTGTAACTCATAAGTTAACATTAGAAACCCTAATTTGCTCATAAACATGTTTCATACTAACCAACATGTAGAAACACATATATCATCCCCTTTTAACATGATATTACCATTCATATGAACATGAAATAAGTCCATATAACATTAATCATAAGTAAATATCCATTTTACATATTCAAAAGTACCCTAAATGGTGATTTAGCTAAATATAACATATGAACACATAAAATCTTAGTTATGAAATGATTAAGCTTTATATATAACCTTGTGTGGATGAGTAGAGAAAAGAAAACCAATCACACCCTTGTGATTTAAACTCTTGGCTTGAAAAATTAGGATGAAACCCTAATTTTTCCCAAGTAAAACCCTTTCTTTTTCTTCCTTTTCTTGAATCCTTCCTTGAAATGATTAACCAAACTCTTGAAACGCTTTAGAAAACCTAAATATGATGAGTGTAATGCTTGTAAAATGAAAGAAAATCAAGCTTGGAGGGCGTTTTATTATGTCGTGGCTTAATAAGAGGAAAGAGAGATTGGTTATCCTTTTGTAATTTTAGCTAAGGAAAGGAAGTGTGAGCCTTCTATGTACATGCATGTGTATATATACTACTATAAAGATATTTGATGTCTAGTAGAAGTATGCAAGGTGGAAAGGCTTGGAAAGAAAGTTGAAGCTTATCTTGGATAAGTTTGGCAAGTCATGAGTTCAGGTGGATGCAAGATGCATGTATGGAGATATTTGTGAAGTTTTCTTGGTCCAATCTTGTCCTCCTAGTCCATAAGTACACGAAAACATGCTTGTGTATAAGTTTAGTATAGTGTTTTTGATCTTTTATATAATGAATACTTGCATTATATTAAGTATAATGTAGGATAGACTTAATAAAATGTATAACTTGCACATGGTAGAGTTTGATTTGAATTCTTTCATGAAGAATATGTATAATGTGATAAATACTTGAAGTTTTAAATAAACTTTAAGTATTGGGTAGTATAAATTTTGGGTATTTGATGAAGCGTAGATAAGATTAAAACAGAGCCTTCGGGAGCCTAAACGTACTTTATCGTGAAACGTAAACACTTAATGTAACCAATAAAAATAAAATGTGCAATGATAATAATTATCCTCTAAATAATCATATAACACTTGCTTGATGTAAACATTTAATTGTTTAATGCCCGTTTACATTGAATGATCGTTTTTAGTTTACGCGGATTACTTAAAACTGATAATGATTTAAAAGCAAACAGCGTAAAACCCTAAAAATAAATAGAATTAACATAACGTCGTACAATACCTAAAACACGAGGATGTTATAGATCATTTCACTATTAAGAGCTTTCCTTTATAACGCGTTTATATTAGTCATAAGACTTGTAATGAGATTTTTTGAGATACCTATTTTGATGGATTAAATATCCTGGTCAAACCTAGCCAATTTTTTTTTTGGTATGTTGAGAAGTGTCGAAACATCTAATTTTGCTGACTAAAGTTATCAACGCCATGTTTAAAAACTGGTTATAAATAATAAATCATTTTCTTGTCCACACAATAGGTTACAAGAATCGAATTCTGGACGGGATTCTTATAAGGTAGGTATTAATAACAACTGTCAATTTTTGAAATTCAAATGACTATTTTTAAAACGTTTAGACTTTTTGGTCGACCTTGACTTTTTAATTTTGACATATTATTGTCATACAAACAAAAACGATTACTAAACAACGGACGCGTAACCGGTAATTTTTCGGAACATCGTTAAATAATAAATCATAATTATTATTACATATATCTCATTTACAAATTTTTTTTCAGACTTATTTGACCTGAAAACGAGGTGATAGATGTTATTCCTAAGTTGACTTATCAAAAACGACCCGCCAAAAAGAGTTATTAATTATAGGGTATACTAGTGTTTGACATAAAACGGCATTCCGGACAACTTTTCAGTTTTACCCGAGATCCAAAACCAAGCAGAAAGTGACTAAAATACCCTCGCAGAATTATGAACACCGCACACAACGCGTACCGATCCGAAAATAATTAAATTATATTTAATTATCACTTTTATTAAATAAAAATATTTAATAAATTAATTAACATGTTATTCAAAAGCGTTTATTTAAACGCGAATATTTAAATTAAAGTTTTATTTTACGGACAAAGCTTGCCCGTGATGCCCGATGGCTACACAAATAAATAATAAACATTTAAATAAATTTTATAAAACATTTATAAAATACTAGTCATGTAAATAGTCACTTTTCATGGAAAAATCATTTTGAGCGCAATGGCGCAAGTTTCGTGTTTTAAATCATCTATTAGGTGGCTTAAACGAGTCCCGAACCATTGAATAACGAAAATTACACTCTTGGTCCCTGTGGTAATATTTACATCATCACCCCTAGACTATCTTGCATTTGCCACTTTAATTTTAAAACTTTCTACTATAAATACAAGAATATTAGGGTTTTCATTCATTATTATCAAACCCTAGCCCCATACCTCCCTTCCTCCTTTTTCCGTTGCCGCTGCCACTACCCCACCGACGCCACCATCTCCCACCATCGCCACCATCAACCTCACGCCACCATCACCACCGATGTCTCCACAATAAGGGTGCGCTTGGTTTGCAACGACCCACAAGGGTGCGTTGGTTTGCTGTACAACCACCTCTAGGGGTGCGTTTGGATCTGGGTTCAACACCAAGGGTGCGTTGGGTTTTATGGAAGCACCAAAAGGGTGCGTTGGGTTTAACAGAAGCACCGAGAGGGTGCGTTTGGTTTTAGGAATAACCTTTAGGACGTGTTTGATTTATAAATCGACTAATAAATAAATTGCAACATTTTTGTATATTAAAACCGGATCCAATGGTGGTATTGGTTAAATAAATGTGTTATACATTATTTTCGTTTTTGTGTTTTAAAGCCTTTAGGGTGCGTTTGGAACTGCGATTTACAACAACAGGGGTGTTTGGATTTGCGTTTAATAGCTTTAGGGACTGTTTGGTTTGGCACTAAACACAAACAGAGGTGTTTTTGTTTTGCTAAGAAATCACCCAAGGAGAGGTGTGTTATGTTTGGCAAGCTTAACCACAAACAAAGGTGTTTTGGTTTGCTGGATAACACATACAGGTGTAGGTACTAAGGGTTTAACAACAACTATGGTGTGGTTTTAGTTTTTACTTTGTTTGTTATTTGTTCGATTCTGTTTAGATATATATTGAAACACGAGGGTATTTGCAACACGGATTGATTGAAAAAGGAAACACATTAAGTTTTGTAAAAATGGGAAACGTCTATAAACGAATAGGTCATGTCGAAATTTCTATAAATTTCTATACTTAGTAATATTATACTAAAACTCAACACTCCAGGTTATTTTTTTAGAAACCGATAAAAGGACGAAGTTATATAGTCTTAAGATTTTAACTTGTAAGTATACAATGACCCGACAATAAACGAAGCTATACTTTTACAAATGAGACAACTATTTTAGCTAAAACCCGTCAAGGAAACAAAATACTAAATTATAAAATATTATAAAGATTCGCCGATTAAAGAATAAAAACATAACTTTTGCAAAAACTTTAAAAACATCGTTTACTTAACCCGAAACTTTAAAATGTATGTTTACTTTTATGCAAGAGCGCTTTATTAATTAAATTGGTGATTTTCGAACACGTGTCGAATATTTTGTTTCAATAATTTTTCTCATATTTCTTATATAATACTGGTAAAGTATTATATATCTCGATTATTTATTTGATTGTTTGACTTTGTTATATAATTCACCATACGAATTATATACTTGTACATTTTTCATATGTAATATATATGGAATATATTACATACTTTGCGTTTGTATTTCGATTTACTTTATTTAACCAACAACCAAACCATTACAACTTGAGATCTAAATCTTTATCAACGTGTCGTGTTGATGTAACTATCCATTGGAAAACCTAAATACATTACCCTAAGCTAGTGGGTCATAGCCGTTAAGATAATCGCATGAACCGTGAATTACTCTGGGGAAATGGGCTAATGTTATAAAATAGATCATTTGGGATTGACAATCCCCTTCGGATGTAGATTAGCTATCCACTAAGAGACGAACGTTTATACTCATTATCGAACACAACTAGATTGGTATCTACAGGGCCAACAACCACATACATACGAATAATTACTGTGCCTTGAATAAAGTGGCATACATATAAGTCTACGCAGCAGTTTCATGAACTTAAAGTAATCATAATCACTCATTGGGCAATACATACTTGAAACATTTCGTGATAGCTATAATTATCATGCATACTTTGAACAATTGCGGTCCAACTTTCATACGTATACAATTTTGCGACTATTAGAACGATTGAAATAGTCCTATACTCTTTACAAATATTTGATCCAACATTTACATTTAAAAAAATCTATGAACTCACCAACTTATGTGATCACCTTTTATTTAAGAGCAGTTTTTTTCTCATGTGAATTAGATGCTTGGCTTACTTGATGTGCACTTGAGTCTAAATTTAACAAGATTTCATTCATGGATTTCTACTTACATACAAATGATCAAATCTCGTTGTATCGCTTTTAAGCTTTTCATTGTGATGCAATTACGAGACAAATCTTATATCAATTTCAAGAAAATCAACGATATTACTTTTCAAACGACACATTTAAAGGTCGTTCATCCTTGTATCTATCCGTTTGTGCGTATGTATTATGAAGTAACAATCCCGGACATATTTCCGTTGCGACACATTTTTGGGGGTGTTATAGAATGGCCCATTCATGGGCACGTGAGCATTCACGAAACAACACGAGAACGTGTGACTTCGAGTCTAGCTACAAGACTCGTAAATAAAGAAAAGCGCTTTTTAGGAGGCAACCTAATATTTACTTTTCCCGCATATTAGGAGTGTCTTGTGTTTTATTCTTTTCATTTTATTCTATCATGTTCGAACCTTAATCTTGTAATCATGCTTTGTTTTGTTTTTAACCTCGTCTTAACTAAAATCAAATGTATTTTGCAACAAAATAAGTGTAGGGGAATTTATCTGGTTTTTAAACCAAGTTCAAGCATGTTAAATAAATTATTTAAATTAATTCGCGTCAGTTTCGAGTCATATGAGTAAATTGTCAAATCTTAGGTTTTATGCAGCTATTTGTACAAGAATTAACTTATGGAATCAAGTGCAAGAAATTTTTCATCAAAAACAAAAATTTCGTTTTCACAGAGCGTGGAAACGGCGTCACGATTTACACACGACGCCGTCACCACGACACCTGTGACGGCGTCAGGATATCCCTGATGGCGTCAAACGCCCAGGTCTAGAAAACTTATAGTTTTTAATTAATTTTGAAACTAAAACTAGCATAACGTTTAAAATATGTACTCTTTTGTTATAAACCTGCAAAACCAATGAGTTTGACAATTCTCTCATATCTTTACTGCTTTATCGAGTCAAACCCTAAATTCACATTGTATAATTTTGGTATATCAGCACATTCGATTTTATGCTTGGTGTCGTTGTCTTTGTCTTTGATTACAGGTTATATTTGATGAGAAGAAGCTTTGAAATTCTTAGGAAGTTTCATTGGATGATTCTTGGAGGACGATTTAACCAGTTATCGCATGTTTCTTCTCCATTATTGAGCAAACCAGAGGAGTACTAGTTTCTTTTACTTGTTTTTTCCTTTTATTTGTTTTTACGGGTACTTCTATAAAACATTGGAGACAATGTTTAACTTTAGTGTGGGGGAGGGGGAATAAGCCTTAGAAACTAATCCTTCAAGTGCCATTTGCTTTATCCTTAAAATGATGGGTAATATATCAAAACATAGCATAAACGGTAGTTTTAACCAAAATTTTAAATTTTTTATGACACATACCGATAAAAACCGAATATTAATAGCGTCTCATGGATAGGAATTTAGACTAGCACAAAAACCCTTAGAATTCCACCCAAAAAATGTGAGGTTCGCCTTTGGTTCTATAGGAATTCGGGTATCCATTTTTGATACCCAAGATAGTTTTTGCCTTTAGCTTGTTCGAGTTAAGGTTCAAATGCTGTCATATGTGCCTATTTCGTTGTAATGGATGTTTATGTATGGTCTTTGTCGCCTTTTCTAAGGCATTGGTATCAGTATTAAATTATATGAGTGTACTGGTAGTATATTAAATTCTAGAACTTGTTTTTGTGATGCATCCCGAGACTGCATAGTGAGTATTAGGATTTTCTAGATAAGAGGCACTAGGATTAACCCATGTTTTAAACCTGTAATTGTTATGATGGTCACCTCGATCATATAACTATCCCACACCCTTGCCATGCACTCATTTTTAGTGTAGGATACCCCTAGTACAACCCTCCGAGCCTATCCTTTTAATGAAGAGCATTGTTACCCTTAAACCAATCGTTACAACCAAATCGCCTTAGCCTACCTTATATGTACTCATTTTCAGTACATAGTTTGTTTTATAACCCAAGGTTAATATTGAGAGTACAAAATACCGGTTGCTAAGGTCCCTATCCTTGTAAATACAATTTTGGGACGATTGGGATTCATGGTAGTATTTATTTTGCGGAAGAATGGGGAAAAAGGTTAAGTCAATACCCCCATATATTTGTTAGATGATCTCCATGTTATTTTGATCCACCTCAAATCGGGTCATTAGTTAGATTATAAATATCGAGTATGTAAAAAGCTCAAGTGTAGGGGTACGTGTTGTAAACCCCAAGTTATGATGTATTATGTTATTAAAAAATAGAAAAGAAAAAGAAAAAGATTGATGTAGAGTTGTGTAAAGTTTGTATATCTTCGTCCGAGTCTTGTCTTAGCAACCAAACCATCGTGTATTCGTGTAATTAATTAGCTAACCCCTCCATTTCAAATTCACCCAAAGCTACCCAAATGTAT
Organism: Tanacetum coccineum; assembly: GCA_026074375.1. NCBI lineage: Eukaryota > Viridiplantae > Streptophyta > Magnoliopsida > Asterales > Asteraceae > Tanacetum > Tanacetum coccineum. The sequence continues at coordinate 67,034 of BQNB010011990.1, forward strand.
CCCATCCATTTCCGTTTTTATTATATGTTATCTAACACCTACAACCCCACAAACCATTGGAAAATAGACCTCTTTAGATAGTAATGAATAATGCTTGCGCCTAGCGGTGGAGGTTTGATCATTTACCAAGCCTATGGTAATTTATATGCTATGACAGGTAATGAGTGTTGATTTTTCGTTTCCCCCTTTATGTTATAATTTATTATACACCCGAGAGAAAGAGAGAATCCCAAACACTTATGTGAGGTGCTAGTATATGCTTTTCGTGCTTTTAATTACGAGGTCTAGAAGGTTGTGTTGTAAAATACTTTTAAACAGTAGGTAAACTGACCCTCATATTGTTATTGTCTAGGTAGAAAAGCCCATTTGCTTGAGGACAAGCAAATCCCAAGTGTAGGGGTATTTGATGAGGTGTCATTTTATACACTTTTTCAGGGTCGTTTAACCTCTTAAATCATGCATTTATGCCCAAAATAGGTACTTAATCGTTCCTTTTCAGGTATTTAGCATTTGAAAGAAATACACATGACTTGGGCTCATTTGGAGAAGAAACGGACAAGACTACGGACCAACACCAAGACTCTTGAAGATTTGTGCTCACAACGCCTGGAGACGGCGTCACCAACTCTACATGACGCCGTCACAACCCATTTAGTGACGGCGTTACAACATTTCATGACGGCGTCAGCACGCACCGACTTGCACGCAGATCTAGAATATTCTACTCACGACGAGTCACGATTAAACGCGACGCCGTCGCAGCGATTTATCTATATATACAAATCTGTTTTTAGGGTTTTAGGTGTGTAACTTTAGAGTAAAAGAAAGGGACGAACCGTATTTTGTTTAGCAGCTGTTAGGGATGATTTTAGGGCCTTAAAACCCTATTGTACTTCCTTCATTTCATGTTTTAATCAAGTAAGACTATCTTAATCATTCAATATGTATTGTTGTGTAATTCTTATCTGTTCTTGCTTTATCAACATGCTTGGCTAAACCTTCTATTGTGTTCATTTATGATTGTATGAAACCTAGAATGTAGATCTTAGTGGTATTGCTTCTTGTGATGAATATGCATGTTAGGTCTTAGAAAACCAGCTTTTGTCTGTATCGATGTTGATATGTCTAGGAAAACATGATTGTGTAAAAAGAATACCATAGGGTAATAGTCTTCATACTACCTTGCCCCTTAATATGGTTGATCCACTCTAATATATTTCAAATGCATTTAATATACTCTTAGGGGCCAGGTAATAGTCTTCATACTACCTTACTTTATGTTTTGCCTCAACGGAATATTAAATAGACGGCGAGTTCTTGTAATTCGTTCATGACTTAGGAAGTAGTTACATAGATCATCACAAGTGTGACCGTAACACCCCCAAATTGGGTCGCAACAGAATATGGGTTGGGGATGGTACTTCATAGATCAATAACACAAGATATATATAAGAACGACCATTAAAAGCCGTTTAAAACTGATACATTAGATTTAACAAATTGTTTGTTGCAAAAGCCCGAAGCTTCACTTGTTTACTTGTTCAAACTATAAAGATTTCTAGCCCATAATTGATATATAAAATGTAATGCGGCAAAATCTTTAATGCATGACATTCAAATCAAAACCACCAATGTATCTCTTGCACCTCGTGCCTTATTGATCCCCTGAAAAACATTGCTTAAAATGTCAACATATTGTTGAGTGAATTCATAGGTTTATAAAATGTATAGTGTAGGACCGCAAGATTTCCTCATGATAATGCAACAGATGCAAACATCATAAAATGTAATTACGTTTTCCTAAGCTCATGACACTGAAGCTCGACATGTATGAATTGCAATATAAATTGCCAACATTGCCCGCGATGATGTTCTAACCCGCAACATTCTATGTCCGACATGGTACACGTTCATTGTCCAGAAAACCGGCAAAGTGAGCTTGACTCACCCGAACGGGGATGTCAATCCCAAATAGATCTATTTACAACATTCGCGCTCACAACAGTAATTAACAGTTCATGATAATGGGCTCAGATGGGTTATCGCTACTCAGGCAAACACGTAATCGTAAATGTGAAATGTCTACTTGCGTCCATTTGTAAAACATGCATATGTTTCTCACCCCAAAACTTGTAAATCATTAAAATGTAAAACGTAGGGCTATGAACTCTCTTTGAGTGAATGATAACAAATATATCACAGAAAATGCATCACGATAATGACCGAATGCAACCTAATCAAATATAGGTCGTATAAGTACTAAGCACTTTGAATAACTACTACCACATATAATTTTGTATAGCTACATCACCATCTATTTGCGTTTGTGAAATCGTATTTATAAAGTTAAAACGTTTATAAATATTTCCTTAGTAAAAACGACGTAACTTTATCGTTTTAAGCCTGTTTCTTACGTTTCTTATGTCCACACTTTCGTATTAAGATGATTTATCAAAATATTACATTTTCATATTTTTAAACCTACTGGTGAACAGTACTTTTTACTGTTCATGACAGTTATAAACTTATTTTTATAACTTTAATTAACGTAAAATCCGTAAATGTCATATCTTATTCGTTTTAGATCCGATTTTAGCGATTCTTTCGAGCACGTCTTCATAATTAAAAGTTCTATCTATTTAATGATGTTTTCAAAATGTTATTTACTGATGTGAACAGTTACTTTTATAAAAATAGTTTTATAAAATTATTTATTGTCGTAAACTCACGTAATGCATAACTCCTTCGTTATTAATCATAAAATTAGGATTC